>CM067489.1:32416193-32433165 GCA_034552555.1 Semaprochilodus insignis
TAGCTTGGTCTAGGGCTACATAAGTGGTATTGAAATGATGGCTAATAATTAGATTTGCATTTAATTAGATATTAACTAAAGAACCAGTGATCTGAGTGTTAAAGATGGTTCTGCATTATTTTTAGGGATGCACCGATCCGATCTTAGGATCCGATATCGGTTCGGATATCAACAAAACTAGCTGGATCGGGTATTGGATAATTACGCCGATCCACGGGGTGCAGGGTGCCTGTAGACTTGACCTGACAAACAGGAACACTAACATAGAGCCAGACAGACGGCAGTGTGGGGGCGTTTTGCTTTACAGACTTAAAGTAAAGTAGCGTTTATGTCGATCCTGATGCCTTAGGTCTCTCCAACAAGGTGAAGTATGTGGTTTACTAATTCAAAAATGGCATCAGATCAATATCAGGTATCCACCGACATGCAAAGTTTATGTATCGGTGCTGGTATCGGAACCGGAAAAGCTGGATCGGTGCATCCCTAATTATTTTAACCAAAACTGGTGCAGTATATGGTGCAGCCCTAAATGGAACCCAACATGTACAACATGCACATTAACTACAAGCATGGGTCAATCATCTGCAGCAAGATTTAGCACAGTAGCTTCAAGCTAACAAAAAATAAAATAAAATAAATAAATAAAAATTAGATTTAAAAAACTGCAAATTATCGCCCACAGTCTAAAAACCAATCCCCAACTCTTCCGCTGTCACAGCGGGACGGACTTAACAAGCTCATCCACAGAGCCGGAGAAACCACCAGAAACTCCTGCAGAGGCAAAAACACTACAGCAGTCTGGAACCACAGGAGACAGACAGAGGAACACTGCCCTATTACCCCGTGCTGACTGAGAGCTGTACTCCTGACACGCAGTGGAAGGAGTCGAGCTTACTACCTCGTTTTAAAGGACGCTCAACTTTTCATGAAGCATCTAGAACATCTAAAGGAGAACCAGCAGTCTGAGTAAAACAACCCGAGGGGCAGTGATGACGGCAGCTTGCTATCGTCAATATCTCTGAATCAGGGACGAAAGTGAGAGAAGCTGCTCATCGTGGCAATGAAAGCAGTATGAGAAATAAATATTCCTGATTATTATAACTCCAGATATATCAGTGCAGTTCTAAACGGAGTACACTGATCCGCCATAACACCAAAACCTCCTTCTGTCTGCACTCACTGTCCACTTTATCAGCTCCACTGACCATACAGGACACTCTGCAGTTGTACAGGTCCAGACTGTAGTCCATCTGTTTCTCACTGACGTGGTGGTGGTGTGTTAGTGTGTGTTGTGCTGGTGTGAGTGGATCAGACACAGCAGTGCTGCTGGACACCGCAGTGTCACTGCTGGACTGAGAATCGTCCACCAACCAAAACTACCAAGCCGGCAGCGTCCTGTGGGGCAGCGTCCCTGTGGGGCAGCGTCCTGTGACCACTGATGAAGGACTAGAGGATGACCAACACTGCACTGTGCAGCAGCAGATGAGCTATCGTCTCTGACTGTACATCTACAAGGTGGACCAGCAAGGTAGGAGTGTCTAATAGAGTGGACAGTGAGTGGACACAGTGTTTAAACACTCCAGCAGCACTGCTGTGTCTGATCCACTCACACCAGCACAACACACACTAACACACCACCACCACGTCAGTGTCACTGCAGTGCTGAGAATGATCCACCACCCACATAATACCTGCTCTGTGGTGGTCCTGTGGGGGTCCTGACCATTGAAGAACAGAGTAATACAGTGAGTGGAGATACAGGGTGGTGGTTTTAACGTTATGGCTGGTCAGTGTATATGTAAGGGAAGACAGGCTTGTGTGGAGTCCGTCATACGGCTAAGCTGTAGACGTGAGCGAGCTAGCTGTGCAGCTCTTGTATGTAACCTGTCTGCATTGTAATTGTGAGCTGTGCTGTTTGATGGTATGGGGGCATCTCTGTGCTGCGCTGTAAGTAGCTCCGACTGTATCAGCTTCACTTCTACAAGGACTTTTATGATGAAGAGCCTGAACACAGGGGGTCTAGGTTTAGGTTCTAGCGAGGCGGGTCCAGCAGCGAGTGCTGTTCTGCTGTGTTCTTTAGCGAGTGTGGAAATAAAGCAGAGCAGGGTCCAGACCTGGGACTCTGAGGTTCTTGATGAAATAGCCCACTGAGCCGTGTTTATCTTCTGTTAATCTGTACTGGCTCTGAACAGGACGGTTTAAAAATGAGGTGCTGAGTTTATTTGTAGTTATGAGAACTTCTACAGCACGTGGTGCACCTCTGTCCAACGGTCTCTGCCAGGACTAGTCGAGCCGTGGACGTTCAAGCGTTTCGGGGGGGAGCGGCTTTAGAAGGTGGGCTGAAAGTAGCTGTAAAAGTACAGCTTAAAATGCTAAACTAAACTGCAGGAGTTTGATTTGATTGCTGAGGGGTAATGTACAATGAATAGACTTGCAGAGGGGGTGAGGGTGTGCGGTGGGGTGAGGTGGTGCGGTTCCTATTAGAAATAAACCTGAAAGAAAACTTGCATCTACTAGCCTTGGACTAGCATCGCAGTGCCTAATGTGATCTCGCCACGAGAATACACGTACCAGGACAACTTTAAAATGAATTTAGTAGTGAAATTACCATAAAACCTGCCACCAACACCGAAACACAATCTCTAAAACTCCTCTAGTCGGTGCTCTTCATCTGGAGTAGGGTCAACAAGAGAGGCAAAACAAGCTAGCTAGCAATTATTAGCCATCACTAGCTAACAAAATAGTTTTCAACCTAAAATTTACAATGTATATATGTCACGTGGTCTCGGATAACACCACTACTCACCAGTGAGCTACTACCCCATGTGGGAGACGGGGGTTCATTTCCTGGTCTGGGAATCTAACACTACATTGGCCTACCTGTAATATGAATAACCTTGGAAGTCGCTCTGGATAAGAGCATCAGCTAAATGCCACAAATGGAAATGGAAAAGTTATCTGGGGTTTGCAGCCATGGGTTAGACAGGCTGGCGGTCTGCTGGACACTGGTGATGAGTGCATCACTATGTTGAGCTCAGTTTTCACAAAGATTGGATTAGACTACCATTTTTGCCAATTGTGCCTACACTCATTTAACCACTCCGTGCAGTGAAACACCCACACACTAGGGGGCAGTGAGCACACGTGCCCAGAACGGTGGGCAGCCCTATCCATGGCGCCTGGGGAGCAGTTAGTAGTTAGATGTCTTGATCAAGGGCACTTCAGTCACTTCAGTCGTGTTCATTCATTTCAGGGAATCAGACCGGCGACCTTCCAATCACAGGGCTGGTCCCCTAACCTCCAGCCCACGACTGCCCCCGATTGGACAGGTTTATAAATTTCCCCATCATAAAAACACCACGGTTCCGCCAACATTCACAACTTCCTCTGTTCTGGGCTTTTATAACACCTGGTGTAGAACAATAATAGAAGCACAACAAGCTAGTTAGCAAAATGCTATCGTTAACCAACTCCTAGAAAGAGGTGATGGGGCGGGGGCGGATGGGCAAACCTATCAAGTCTACATTTCCAGCAATATTTAGCCAAGGAATTCTCATGGTTGTCCCCAAATGCTCTCGTTATGAGATCGCATCCAGCCTGATGACCTGCACAGCCATGTTTCGCACTGATCTTACAACATACAAACAGTGCTAGAACTATAAACACTAAAAAAAAAATAAAAAATAAATTTTAATTAAAAAAAAAAAAAAAAAAAAATCAAAATCAATGCTGGACTATCAGCTTCACGCTAATCTCCATGACCCAATAACACATAAACTAGTGTCATTTAGAGGCTCCATCCAGATTCTCGTAAATCCGCACCATATTTTCAGCTTAATTAACATCCCTGCTACTGCACAATCAGCTTCTTCCTGCAATCTGTCCAGATGAGGAGGACAGAATAACAGCGAGTTAGCCTTAATTTGCTGTCAGGGGGATCGAGCCGGGCCTCAGCAGACGCACGCAGGCAGGGCATCCATTAAACAGAATTACCGCACACAGGAGAGGAGAGCAAAACAAGCAGGCGATAATTGCGTTCATCCACGAAGAAGCCATGGACAAGCTGACCTGCCCGGCTCCAAACGGACAGCAAAAAAGGACAAATAAACACTTCACAGGGCACAAAAAAGGTACTGAATTTAAAAAGACAGAGGAAATATTATCATACGGATATTAACCTGGACACAAAAAGGAAACTGTGAATAGTAACTGTGGAGACACTATAAGCCAGAACCAATGTTAGTTACCTTAACCCAACATGCTAATACAGCTAAGAACAAATGAAAGCAGGTAATCCTCAATTACCATGACGCCACTAGCGTAACAGCAAGCGGTGGCTTTTAGTAGCTGCTAGCATTGCTGCCTGTGTAGAACCCATAAATCCAGACCACATAAGATGTAAACAAATGTAAACAAAGTCATTCAAAGTGACGTGAAACTCGGTTCTAGAATCTGAATAGTTCACAGTGGTGGTGAAGGTAACCAGACGTCCCCCTCTAAAAGCTCCCTCACAGAAAGTTCCTACATGAGGTGGTTCTGAATACGCTGCCTGATGTCTGAGACGCTGTTTATGATAGTCTGGAGAAGATTTCAGCCTTAAACTCCATTCATGGTGGAGGAATACATGCTGCAGGGCGCTGTGAGGTCAAATAGTCCCCCAAAGAAACTTATTATTTCCAGGTTTTCCAGATTTTCCATCATCAACATTCCATATACACTCAGAAGACACGTGTAGGTTCACTGGTGGTTTAGAGAGTCAATAAAGTGTCTATATGTGTGTTCTAGACATGGAGAACCCTGGTTCCCATCATCACCACTGTCTCCGTTATCACTTATTTTACAATAGACCGAATTGAATTTGTTTAAGATCAAAATACACAGTTTAATAGTCTTGGGGTGAAGCACATACTTTACTTTTAATGCAAGTCGATGGAACCAGACTTTTGGTTTGATCATCATCAAATAGGCACACAAAGTAAACAGCCTTATTCAACAAGTTCAACAACTAAACAATGAAAATAAATAAATAAATAAATAAATAAATAGGAGAAAGGTTTTACTCAGCAGTGATACGGCACCTGCAGCCGTTTCCTAAAAAGGACTTTACACTTACCAAGATTAGATGACAGGATGGTCCCTGTGGTCTTCGGTGCAAAATCTTTTGTCTGCCAAGAAAAACAAAATATGCCTGCGTTAGTTATTCATTCATGCTGGACTGATGATCACTTCCTGTCAGCTAACAAACGCCTTTCGTTCTAAATGAAGGTACTGTGAGTGGTGATCTACAGTTTCTCATTAGGTCGAATAAACACTCATCAACAGCTGCACCCAGAAGGAATCATCCGACAGGAGTGAAACTTGGTGGGTAGGTTTCACATTGTGAGACATACTAATGATTCAACTTTCACGCTCGGTTGCGCATGTGACACAAGCAAGGACAGGCCTTATCTCTGTACCTGACTGACCCGACAGCCACGATTACAGACAGCCCTCCAGGAGTCATCCAGTGCAGCACCATTAGCAGACGGCTGCACCGTGCAGGACTACATGCACACAGATCGTTACGACGACTGTCCTTAACACCACGTCACCGTCACCAAAGACTGCAATGGTGTCGTGCCAGACTGTCATGGAGTGACTCAGAATGGCAGCGGGTCATCTTCAGTGATGAGTCCCGCTTTAGTCTTGGTGGAGACGACCAACGAATCCGTGTGTGGAGGCACCGTGGTCAGCACCAAGATGAACGGTTTGTTGTCACGCGCCACACGTCCAGAAGGCCTGGTGTCACTCCACCTCCACCCCTACCGCACCATCTGCAGGAACTGTGTGAGGATATTCAAGCTGCATGGGATGGATTATCACAGGACACCATTAGGAACCTCTACAGCTCCATGCCGAGACGTCTGGCGTGTTGGGTTAGCAAACACGGCGGCCCGACGCCATACTGAGAGACAGACTTCTGTATGTGTAGCTCAATAAATATTGATCATATCAGTCTAAATTTATCATCAGTTATTGATCCTGGTAACATTTATCTTCCTTCCCAACACACCTGCAATCCCACACCTCCTTCTGGGTGCAGCTGTTCTTCAGAGGATGAATATATAATTAGCTCCAAATGTAGGTACTGTGATATAAACTGAGCCTCCTTAGAAACAGCCAGTGCAGACAGTGAATGTCCACATTTAAGCTAATCCTGGAGAGTGAAAGTGAAAGTAAGCCAGTGTGAGCTCAGTGTTAGGAAGTGAAACAACCTGAGTGAGAATCCCATACGTGACACGTATGGGATTCTTATTGCATTGTCTCTCACTAGGAAGACAACATGGATTGTTTAAAAATATAAACATTTAAACAGCACGAGATGCTGCTCTTGGAAAGCTGAGAACAGGCCCCGATAAGCTCTTCCACCTTCAAGGGAACTAGAACACATTTTAAGGGTTTCTAAGATTACTGATCTGTCCATCTCTAGAAGACCTTTTTAAAAGAGATCTGGAGAACCGCAGTGGATTCCTCGTTTGAACAGAGGTCAAAATCAACCATCCAGGTGTCTTCCCTCTTTAAATGAGCAGTAAAGACTCGAAGGTCTTACCTTGTTCTTGCTGTTGCTACACTCAGGGAGGAGATTCTTGCAGCTCTTGTGGACGTTCACGGCACAGTCTGAAAAGCAGAAACAAACACTTTCAAACCCAGTCCGGCCACGTGCGCCCAGCAAACAGCTTGAGTCAGGCTATTTCATAGAAACAGGAGACGGTGTCAATCAGCTGCTAGACACTCTATTAACAAATCACCAGGACGTGACACTGATCATCAGGGGCCGGATCAGACTGTACAAACTGATCTATCCAGGCTCTGACCACAAGTCACGTTCTACAGTTTCATTAGGTCGAGTGTATAACTCTAAGCTCTAAATGTAGGTATTGTGGTATAGACTGAGTCTGTTCTACAGTTTCTCGTTAGGTCGAGTGTATAACTCTAAGCTCTAAATGTAGGTATTGTGGTATGAACCGAGTCTGTTCTACGGTTTCTCGTTAGGTCGAGTGTATAACTCTAAGCTCTAAATGTAGGTATTGTGGTATAGACTGGGGCTTATTTAATAAATAACATTAATCTGTGATGTAGCGACTTTCACATTCAGGTTGTAGCCTCTACTGCACTAGTTGAGGCTCTCGTTACTTTAATAGATCCAAAAAACTACTAGATGGTGGTTGATAAGGTGAGTTACAATTCTTACACCAATAAACAAAAACGTTTGGTGCAACAGCGCTCTAATGAAAGCTAGCTAGCTAACCTAACTAACGTTAGCACCTATCGACAAAGCCAAACTGGCCCCTTGGAGATGCTCAATATAGTCCGTGGGGTTTTTAGGGTGTTTCTTTCTATGAAGTCACGTCTCCGTGCTTCAGTTGTCAGGCTCGTCAGTCAGAAAAGGGCTGATGAAGATAGCTAGCTACTTCGCTAAGGTGGAGCTAAGGCTAGCTATATTAACTTTAGCTGGACAACACATAACAAAAAGCTAAAAGCCAGAACATGAAGATGTGGGTTCATAGCAAGAAACACCCTATAAAACCCACAGTCTAGTCAAGGGTCTCCAAACAGGGGCGGTCTGGCGTTTGCCAGTGGGAGCTAAGGTTAGCTAGGTTAGCTAGCTATAGTTTCCTCTTCTCAGCACAGAGAAAGATCTAGAATGATAACAGTCATTTTCTGGACTTGATTTAAACTACAGTGAACACAGAACTGCAGCATGGTGAACAGACCAAGGTTTGGACCTGGACGTGTTTACAAGCGGATTGGAGTGAAAGACCTGAACCCTTTTTAACCCACAGAGGAGCTGAATAAACAAGGAAGTGACTGTGAAACGGTTTACAACTGAAGCATGACAGTGTAAATGAGCACAGTGGGGTGTGTTTTACACGTTACAAGGGAAACAAGTCAATATACAAATCCCAAAATTAAAAAAGTGAATACCTGCCCAATGGAGGAATATCCAGACACCTGAATATTCAGGCTCAGCCCAAAAACAAATGTATCGTGTTATAAACCGAGTTACGCTCTAAACATTCTCATTAGGTTTAATGGGACTTTTAACAGCATTCAAATTTCCCAACAGTTGCTATGAAGCTAACAGCTACAGCTACTGCTGTCCAAGTCTGTGACCCCTGTACTTTGTTTATCAAAAAAAAAAAAAAAAAAAAAAAAAAGACTTTTTGTTTACAGACTGCCGATTATTAGGCCTTGGCTGAGGTACAGCTGACTCATACCTGCACTAACCTTTCACTTTCCTGAAAAGGCCGCTCATTATCTCAACATCGTTTAGATACTGAGGTTATCACATGAACTTCAAATGACAACTGACACCCAGCTCCAGCTCAGCTGAACGATCGCACTCAGCACAGATAAGTACCAGCAGCGTTACCTGTACTCTCAAACAAACACTACAAAAACAACACCTGCTTACAGCTTAAAGTCGTGACATCATACCACTCAGAAGACCAAATAAATAAAAAAGTAAATTAGCCAAAACCAATAAGGGTTGTGCAACACCAAGCCTGGTACAGATACAAACATATTCCCCAGCACTAGTGCTCAATCAAAAGACGTTGGTCCATTTTCAACTTGTTCACGCTCAATAAGCTCACCAGACAAAAAAATAAGATAAATAAAATAAATAAAACCCCCCTTGTGTCCCCTTGTGTGTTTAAGGTGGTAGTACCTTCAGGCTCCTGAAGGATGATAGCGCTATAAATACCTGCGGGGTGTGAGAGACGGGATGCATAGACTGGAAAGAGGTGCTACAGTCCAGGGAATGTCTTGTTCCATGTGTGGAAAATGGCTCCAGAGCAGATGTTAATGATTGGCTAAAAGGAGTGACTGCATTTGGGCGTGCCAAAGACCATAGTGTGAAGGAAGTAGCTGAATCTGCAGGTGTGTGGAAGCGTACGGTCATACGGGTCTACCAGCAGTGGGAAAATCCTAGTCTACAGGGAATTCTCCTTGTAATTGTGCCAGGGAAGGCATCCACCAAATCTGGACCAACTGACCAATTCTTTGATGGAAGAGTGTCTAAACATTGATGTGGCTACATCCAGAAACTATTACTAATGCTTGCAGAGGTATTACGAGCCATCAGGTACGGTTCAGTCACAGGGGACTCGTTTTTGTCCGGTGAGCTAATCATGATATATACAGCATACAGCCATGTGGGCACCCTCCGCATTACTGAGTTCAGATGTTTCAGTCCCCATTGCCAAGAGGTGGACGAAATTCAGCACACAGCCGAGCAGTCTCCATAGACAGTCACTGGAAGTGACTTCGCACCGTCAAAGCACGTCACCTTTACCAAAAGGGAGTCAGCTGGTGACAATTCTGCCCTGGACACGTGTAAGGGCTGTTATTGTAAATGGGAGCGTTTAGGTGCAACCACTCAGCCATGAAGTAGTAGACCCCTCAAATTCACAGAGTGCCGAGCGCTGAAGCACAAAGCGCCCATCCTCTGTTGCCTCACTAACTCAGTTCCAAACTGCCTCTTGAAGCAACATCAGCACAAGAACTGTGGGCCACAAGATTCATGAAATGGGTCACCATGGTTGAGCAGCTACACACAAGCCTAAGACCACTACGCACAATGCCAAGCGTTGGGTGGAATGGTGTAACGTGCCGCCACTGGACTCTGGAGTAGTGGAAACCCGACCAGAGTGCCAACCATAAAGTTTGGTGGTGGTGGTAACGATCTGGGGGGCTGTTTTTCAGGGTTTGGGCTCGGACACTTGGTTCCAGTGAAGGGTGGTGTTAATGCTACAGCACACAAAGACACAAAGTGCACACAGTTCTATGCTTCCAGCTTTGTGGCAGCAGTTTGGGAAAGAACCCTTTCCCGGTCCAGCATGACTGGGTCCCTATGCACAAAGCCAGCTCCATAAAGACATGGCTCGAGCAGAAGTTCGTTATGGCTTACATAGTGCCCAGCTTTGAGATGAACTGCAATGTCGACTGTGAGACAGAACTTCCCGTCCAACACCAGCGTCTGCAAAGAACGGGCACACTCCATATCAACCGCCATTTGTTTGGAATCGGAAGTCAAACAAGCAAGCAAATTTGAGTGTGATGTATAGGTGTCCACATACTTTTGACCACATACTGCCTCATGTCTTGTGAAACTGTCTTTAAGCACTGCAGTGCTGTTATCTTGTTCTCACATCCCCCAACTTCAACCACAGACTGTATTGAGTGGCTTCACGAGAGCGAGCGATAAAAGCTTCGTTTATCCACAAAGAGCTGGAAAAAGGAGGCGGCTGCCGATAAGCGGGTCGACAAACCCGAAAGCTCAGTAAAGCCCTTCGGGCCATTTTCCACTTTTTGTTGGATAAAGTCGAAGGTTTCTCTCATTTAGTGGATCCATTGAGCCAGAACAAAACAAAACAACTCAGAACATCGTTGATGCTAGCAGCGCTGCCGCTACAGACGGCTCAACCTGCAGAGCGACGGGTAAAACCAACCCTGTTGAAGTTTATAGAAGCTATAAGCCCCTAGAAGACGTTTAAACTAAAGCAAACGGCAACCATTCAGTTCAATTGCACTTCTTTAGGAAACTATTTAATTAATTTACATTTCACACTCATTAGATTATTTAAATATGATTTAGAAGTTTACACAAATATAAACTACACAGGCTTTACATTAGCCTCGGAGTTCTATATTGGGCAAAATGTGTGCATTGTTTATTTAATATTATAATAATTAATAAGAACATTACAGGACCATATGAATTCACCATTCCAAACTGCTGTACTTTAACCCTATGCAAAGCAGGTAGAACTACTAAAGGGAACCCAGACTCCCAAACAGAAACTCTGAGTAGCATGATGAAGAACTGACTACTCTCGTCCACCGATATGGTGCTGGTGCAAGAGCCAGAGCCAAAATCCCGAACCCGTTCTGCTCTCTTCCACTGCAAAAAATTGGTTTGCAGCCGGCAAACCCCAAGATTTCACTGGTCTGGAACCGCAGAACCTGTACTGCAAGTGGCAAGGGGCTGGCGCTGCCGTCACCCAATAACACAGCAACAAAATGACCTATCAATGACCCATCAGTGGTCTGCTAAAGAACGAACATGTTCCGCCATGCTGGCTTTATGGGTTGTCTGCCAACTTAGGACCGCCCACATCCAGACACGTAATCGCTCGGCTCTCGAACCAGTGGAAGAAGGGGGCCTGTTCTTAACAGGATCGATGGATCCTGGGAACCAGCACCAGCTCTGGCAGGAGCACCGGCACTTTGTTAGTGGAAAAGAGGTACAGTATAAGGAATTCAGACAAGGAGAAACTCTGCAAGAGGACGAGGTAGAACGACAAAGAACCCAGACTCAAAAGGTGAGATTCCCTGGGAGCCTGAAGAAGAAGAAAAGAGGGAAAAAAGAAAAAAAAAAAAAAAAAACAACACCGAAAGGAACCTAGAGTGAAAATACTCTAACAGCACCAGAAGGAATCACCGAGAGGAACCAAAACAAGAAGCTCCCAAGAGCGTGTGAAAGAACCATTGAAAGGTACCAAGACTCAAAAAGAGAAACTCAGCAAGAACATGAGGAAGAGCGACTGAGAGGAACAATGACTCAGAAGGAGAAACTGCCGAACGAAAGAACCACTGATAGGAACCCACCCTCCTCTGTACTTTAAGATGAAAGCTTCCTCATTACGCTACACTGGGTAATAGTGGTTGATGGTGGTTTCTTGCCACAACCCTGGCAACCAATCGTGCATGCAAAGCAGCTTGTAGAATCAGCAGCAGGTATTCTTCTCAACAGTCTGTCTCTCCACATGCAGAACTGAAGGTTCCTGTCTGCATATAAACATGTATATCTGGCGCATGTGAAACGTGTTACTGAACGATGATAAAGCAAATTCTTGGAACGTGATAAACAAGGAAGTTACAACCATCCTGACTGTAAAGCGGCATTCTGTACGAGAACAATTCTACATTCATGTATCAATATTACTAATACACTCATCAAAGGAACATCTGCACCCAGAAGGAGGTGTGGGATTGCAGGTCTGTTGGTAAGGAAGATAAAGGACACCAGGATCAATAAATGATGATAAATTTAGACTGATATGATCAATATTTATTGAGCTACACATACAGAAGTCTGTCTCTCAGTATGGCGTCGGGCCGCCGTGTTTGCTAACCCAACATGCCAGACGTCTCGGTATGGAGTTGTAGAGGTTCCTAATGGTGTCCTGTGATAATCCATCCCATGCAGCTTGAACATCCTCACACAGTTCCTGCAGATGGTGCGGTAGGGGTGGAGGTGGAGTGACACCAGGCCTTCTGGACGTGTGACGCGTGACAACAAACCGTTCATCTTGGTGCTGACCACGGTGCCTCCACACACGGATTCGTTGGTCATCTCCACCAAGACAAAAGCGGGACTCGTCACTGAAGATGACCCGCTGCCATTCTGAGTCACTCCATGACAGTCTGGCACGACACCATTGCAGTCTTTGGTGACGGTGACGTGGTGTTAAGGACAGTCGTCGTAACGGTCTGCGTGCATGTAGTCCTGCGTGGTGCAGCCGTCTGCTAATGGTGCTGCACTAACAGGATGACTCATGTAGGACATCACTGCTTGCGGAATGTCTGCAGTCATGGCTGTTAGGTTACTCCACACCACGGATGCTACCAACACAACAGCGCGAGTCAGAACGGAAACCACATGCAAGAGGACGACCTTATATAGTCAGTCAGGTACAGAGATAAAGCCCATCCCTGCTTATGTCACATGCACGGCCAAGCGTGCAACTTGAGTTATTTGCACGTCTCACAATGTGAAACCTACCCACCAAGTTTCCTTCCGGGGGTCCTGACCTTTGAAGAACAGGGTAATACAGTATACAGAGAAACAGACGGACTACAGTCTGGAACTGTACAACTACAGAGTGTCCTACATGGTCAGGGGAGCTGATAAACGAGGTGGTTAACGAGGTGGTTTTAATGCTGTACGCAGATAAAACAGTACAAACAGCAGCAAAACACAAAGTCCAAAAACGTGTTTCCCTTCAACATGATTCAGCAGAAGTTCCTGACTTCTCCGGTTTCACAAGCGAGGGACTTAACGTGGAACAGGAACAAGATAAGCTCTTCAAAGACCATTTAGAATCCCTTTATCACGTCACATGACCCGAACACCGCCATAAAAATAATAATCCAAGATGAATCTAACCTGGTAACCAAGAAGCCCAGTCACATCCTGAGCATCGCCTGATCACATGACCCCTCAGCTCTGCACAAAACCGCCCACATCACAACAAACCACCAAACCACAGATATTAAAAGACCCTCCAGCGGATGCTGACGACAGACTTTAGCAGGTAATAATACTTCGGAAACTTTCAGGACTTAATTAAAGTCACTTTGAATGCGATTTAAGATCAAGTTTGCGGCAACTCAGCCGTACTGCTGGGTCTGCACCAGCTCAGCAGGGTTCGGAGAAAGGCAACCAAATAATATCGGACATCTGGGACGTGATGTATGTGTGTCAATTCAGACTTAAAGGGGAAACCCAACAGGTAAACAAAGTCAACAAAGCTATTTAGAGCGGCTTGGTGTGAAGCGCTCCGTTCTGGAGAAACTTACTGAGTCACAGTTGTTTACAGTGGTGGTTATGGGAACCAGACGTCCACCTCCAAGTCTCAGACAGTGGGCAAATCGGAGCGCCTAAAACGACTGTCCGTGTTGTTATCGATCAGGGGTGCATTTACCGCACAACGACAGAGGTTAGCACTAAACTAGCGCGGCACGATGCATCTTTAAACTAACACCTGAAGCACGACTGTTTCCGACTGTTCTGAGCCACGTTTGTTTGAACCACCACAGTTGGAACTACCATGTTTCCAGATGTGTTCGGTCTGACTTGCACAATGGGAACCGTGCAAAAACTCACAAACCCTATAAGGTCCAAAAACTTCTTATAAAAACACTTCTTCAAAAAATAGAACAGCTAGCAGCTATACAAAAAGTCCCCTAAACAGGAGTGCATTTCCTGTACAACGACGGAGGTTAGACTGAACTAACGTGGTACGACGCACCGTTAAACTAACCAACACCTGAAGTACGACTGTTTCCCCAAAGTGTCACACCTTGTTCGAACCACAGTAGTCTGAACCACTACCACAGTTCGAACTACCATGTTTCCGGAAGTGTTCGGTCTGACTACCAGTCATAATAATAGGATCAACAATTAAATACAATTAAAAACACATTAATAATGAAAATAATAATGTTAAATATGGATCACGGAATAAACTAACAACCTTCAAAGAAATAGAAAGAGCTAGTAGCTATATAAAAATAATAAAGTGCCCTAATCAGGGAAGCGTTTCCCGTACAACGATGGAGGCTCGCACTGAACTAACGTGGTGCGACGCATCGTTAAACTAACAATCGTACCTTGTTCGTATCACAGTCGTTTACTTTAGTGGTAAATTCACACCAGGAAACGTGTAAAAACTCACAGACCCTGTAACATACGGACAAAATATGGGAGAGTCACATCATTAACGTATTAATTAGGCTAAAAATAATAATACAATCTACAATTAAATGCAATTAAAATAATTAACTTATTGAATTTATTATTAAATATAATATTTAACACAAATAAAATAAACAGGCACCTGAACAGAATGGTTAAGTGGCACAGCTGGATAAACGTGCGAATATTATGTAACACTCTGTCGAGAGTTTCTCAGGTTAGCAAAAAGCTGATTTTCTGTGGTTTCTGCTGCCCAGACAACCAAAAGATCGATCTGGATAGAGTCTGGATCCGAGCCGGCCAACGGAACAAGGCCCAAAAGCTCCCTCACACAAAGTTACTACATGAAATCGGTTGTATACGCTGCCTGGTGTCCGAGCGAGACGCCGTTTTAATACAGACACAAACTCAGTAAATACAGTATCTACTCACTGACCCCTGGCTGACCTTTCTGTGTGCATGTGGTCCACAGCCTGTTAACGGGAAATAAACACAGTGGCTAGGCTGCAGCATCACAGCGCTCTTCCAGCCAATCACGGGGGAAGGGGCGGGGCTATGGGCTGAACTCCACCCACTGTCAAGAAGGAAAGACGGCCAAGAAACAGCCGCTGAGGAGGAGATCTGAAGAACAAAGACTGATCCGGAAGACCACCTTAAATGGTGCAGCAATTCCATTTCGCCACTGACATTCAGTTTTAAGGTGGAACCGCAAAGTTCAAACAAGAAGCTGAAGAGGTAGACTGAGACGCCAGCATGTAACTGCTGCACCATTTAAGGTGGAACGGAAAAATTCTAACAAGAAGCTGTAGCACTGGAATGAACTGCTGCCCATTTTAAGATGGAATGGAAAAATTCAAACAAGAAGCTGCGGCACCGGAATTAAGCTGGTGCACCATTTAAGGAGGAGCGGGAAAATTCAAACAAGAAGCTGCAGTACAGGAATGTAACTGCTGCACAATTTAAGGTGGAATGGGAAAAATTTAACTAAAAGCTGCAACACCGAACTCAACTCCTGCGCCAATTAAGGTGGAACGGGAAAATTCAAAGAAGAAGCTGCAGCACCAGAATAAAACTGGTGCACCATTTAAGGTGGAGCAGGAAAATTTAAACAAGAAGCTGCAGCACCGAACTCAACTGCAGTGCCATTTAAGGTGGAGCAGGAGAATTCAAACAAAGCTGCAGCACTGGTATTAACTGCTGCGTCATTTAAGGTGGAAGGAAGAAATTAAAACAAGATGTAGCACCAGACTGAACTACTGTGCCATTTAAGGTGGAACGAGAAAATTCTAACAAGCCACAACACTGGACTGAACTGCTGCGCCATTTAAGGTGGAACTGGAAAATTCAAACAAGAAGCTGCAGCATTGAATTGAACTGCTGTGCCATTTAAGGTGGAACCGAAAACTTCAAAAAGAAGCCAGCGAAAAAGAACCTAACTTCAGTTTTGTGAAGAGTTGACATTCACACAATAGTCAGAATTGTTTTGCTAATGCCTAGCATTGCAGCAAACGAAACCACAATATGTGGGTCTGTTAACCCAAAATCTGTGACGTTGTACAGTACACCTCTGTCTTTTACAGCCACAAAAAACAAGTTTGCAAGCCCAGCGCTGTTTGCCTTGGCAATGCCCGTCCATTAATTTCGGGTGGGGTGAGGCAGAGCGTCTGAAGGAGCACTGGGTGCATGTGTTTTGCTGTTGAGTTTAAATATCAACAGTGGTTCTCCAGAATGTCATTTCTGACAAATAGTACTTTCTGAGGACCTCCAGACACCCCGTATGAGGGGAAAGCATGGCTGACCAGGGCGACGGACCTGCTGGAAAGAGCCGTGGGCAGCCAGTGAAGCGTGCAGGAGAGAAATCCTAACAGAGAGAGACTCTGCCAAGCGCAATTAGCACCATGTGACCAGTCTGTCCGGCGAGCAGAGAGAGGCCGAGAAATGCTGATACGGGGCAAAAAAATTGGAAGAGGAAGAGAAAGGTTATCAGTGCTGTGGAGGAAATCCCCCAACTTCTAGTCAAGTTCTGTCAATTCTTCTTTTCCCAACTGTACTTTGACATTTGTGTCCGATCGAAAGGCAGAGGAATACCATAAGTCAGGATATGACTTTCATATATAATAAATTATTATAGATATTTAAGCAGAATTCACCTAAATAAGTCAATATTAGGGCCGAACACCTGAAAATAGTACTTTTAAAACATATCAATGTTTTACATACACTAGAATATCCCTAAAACCCTTTTAAACCCCACTTAAAGGGTCAGATTTAGCTAGCTATCTCTTCTGCCTATACATGTTGTTAGCCACAGCTAATTAGCTAGCCTAGTTAACGCACCATTAGTTATGAGTAAACTTAGCACTTCAGTTAGCCAACTTGGCTAAAAACACGGAGCTAAAGCCAGCTTCTTATTGGAAATTTCCCGTTCCACCTTAAATGGCGCAGCGG
>CM067489.1:32441271-32455345 GCA_034552555.1 Semaprochilodus insignis
ATAGGTTAGAAATGAATAATGAGTTAAATATGATTTTTTGGCCACACCTGTAGAATAAGAGTCCTTCAAAAGAGCATTTAATCACATGTCTAATGAGTTTAAAGAGTCTGTTTGAACAGTAATACGCTCAGTATTCAGTAATTCTGTTGTCGTAGCTGTTCAGCTGAATTAATCAGCATGAGCTCAAAGTGCAATTCCAGCTTTAATATTAGGACCTTTCATCATTTCACTCAAACAACCTGGACACAACATCACTCGGTGAGGTTAGGATGGTAAAGTTAATGTGGATGAAACACAAATTAAAGCCAGATTAAAAATAATATTCAGTGTTTATTCACTAATAGCTGTTATAATTCAGTGGAACACATATGAGACTCTATTTGGCTCCCTCTTCCGTTTAAAGCTGCACTACGTGAGACTGTTTGCATTACCATAATACCGCGGTCATGTGATGCTTACCACAGTGTGGAGCTCATTAACGTCATCACTGCATTTGTTTTATTTGTAATTTCTTTTCATTATTAATTATTAATCACACTTTGCATCAGTTTACTACTTTACTAATAGCTCTCTGATGATTCATTTTGGATATGCTTGGACATGTTGATTTATCACCACAGTGGCAAATAATTAATACTGTCAAAGCCCTACATTGTACGTCCTTATGTATTGATAACCCTTATAACTCAAAAGACGGCTCGGGTTGAAGTTTAGGACTCAAATGATCTCAAAATCAGGATCATACTGATGAAGATCTGGTGATCAATAGTGGATAATTCACTCACATCCTTAGAAGACACAACCTCCACTGAGTTCCTCTTTGAATTTCAGTCAGCAGATTCATCTACTCGGGGAAGGGGGCGGGCTGTGTATTGTGTGCAGTTGCACGTTTCCACCAGAGGGGTCTCCAAATCCCCAAAACGTAACGAGTGCAGCTTTAAATACAGCAGCGTTTCACACAGTCACATGAGCAGCAGCTCCAGCTTGACTACAGTAGTATGTGGGTAATATTCTCTAATTGACCTTCGAACTGATCTTCACTGCAGGGAGTCACAGAGCAGGTAGATGCTGGGTGTAACGCTGTATTACAGTAGATTGTTAGTGTCTAATGATGGTACTGTTTACTGCTGGTTGAGTTTTTATTCTCTTTGTCCAATCTTTCAGTATTTTTCTACTGAACTTGAAGTGTTGTAGTAGTTTTTATAATTCTTTTGTAATTTTATTATAGTTATAATAAGTTTTATTATAATTGAGTTTATTTGTTTCTGTTGTTTTAGAACTACTTTTAGAAACCTTGCCTTAAACACAATGTATGTAGCAGATTCAAATAAATGAGGTTGTCGATTAATCCTGTGTATTTGAGTGGTCTGTTTATGTGTATGTTTGACCTTGATGACCCCCACAACCCCTCCCCCCCACCCCTACATCACACTTTCCCTTCCATAGTAAGGCTTACTCGTTCCACAGCCTGCTGTAATCCAGAAGCTGCCAAGTTCCTTCAGCCTCAGTGATCCGCCGCAGGCGCCACCAATAACAGCATACTGTAGAGCCGCAGTTCCACAAACCGCACAAGCAAAATTAAAAATATTCCAGGCCATAGAGCCATACAAGCTCCGGAAATAAACCCTTCGGTTCTTTAGTACGGGCATTTGTTCCACCATAACTTCTATATAGAACCATTCCATGCCTAAAAGGTTCTTTGCTTGGTGAACTTGTGTTGTATATAGATAGATAGATACTTGATTGATCCTGAAGGAAATTTAGCAGCCAGTAGCAGTTACACAATACAGCACAGTAAAACAAAACAAAAAAGGGTGTACAGTATGATCCTAAGTGGGTATGTACCGGCTCAGCAATATTATTAACTATTAAACTATAAACTATAAATAGTCCAGTTCACTATGGATAAATATATCTCCCTTCACAAGGAGGCAAGAAATATACAGGAGAGTCTATCTACAACAAATACAGATATAACTGTAGACCCATAGAAAATGTGTAAAACTCGCAGAGATAAAAGGCAGTACAATAATAATAAATAAATGTGCAAGGGGCGCATATATCAGCAGATAATGACAATACTGAATAAACGTAATACACATGTGCATATACTGGTATTTAGGTAGTGTCTAGAGTGTCCAGGAGTTTAGATGTACAGGATATACAGTAAAGTGTAATAGTACAGATAAATAAACCTCTGATTTATATATACATATATATATATATATATATATATATATGGCACCGAAAAGAGGCATGCTGCTGTTATGATGTGAAGCTTGTGATGATAGAAGAGCCGTTTACAGAAGCATATACAACACATCTGAACCATTTCACCATGCAAAGAACCTTTTTAAGCATGGAATGGTTCTGTAGAGACGTCATGGTGGAACTATTACTGTTCCTGAACTGTGTAGAGGAGAAATAAACTGGCGACTTGTTTTTCCTTCTCTGTTTCTGGCAGCTATGAATACAAAACATGAACGTACTGTGGTGAATTATTAATAACTGGATTCAGAATAGTGACTTATTTTCTTGCCCTCAGCCGAGTGAGAGCTGGGATAGGCTCCAGCACCCCCTGGAAGAAGGATAAGCAGCTTAGAAGATGAATGAATGAATGGGAGTCTTATATTTTTCTAAGTTTCATATTACTATTTATACTATATATATACTAGGCAGTAATAATGAGTTGTTTCCTCAAATAAAAAAAAAAAAAAAAAAATATATATATATATATAAATGTATATATTACATTAATAATTATTTATGTTTTTAAACACTTGGTATCTCAAAATAATGACTTACTATGTTGAACTGGGGACACTTAACTTTGAACGACTCTGAATGACTGTTTATACAGTGCTGTGAAAAAGTATTTGCCCTCTTCCTTTCTTTTATTTTTGCACATTTGTCCCTTCATTGTTTCAGATCATCAAACAAATTTCAGTATCAGACAGAGATAACCTGAGTAAATACAAAATGTTTTTCATTGATGATTTCATTTATTATGGGAGAAAAGCTATCCAAAACAACTTGGCCCTGTGTGAAAAAGTAATTGCCCCCTAAACCCAACCCACCCTTGGCGGCAACGACTGTAATTAAGCCTTTGCGATAACTGGCAGTGAGTCTTTCACGTCTCTGTGGAAACGTAATTCTTTGCAGAATTGTTTTAATTCAGCCACATTGGAGAGTTTCCAAGCATGAACGGCCTGTTTAGGGTCATGCCACAGCATCTCGATCGGATTTAGGTCTTGACTAGTCCACTCCAAAACCTTCATTTTGTTTTTTTTAGCCATTCAGAGATGAACTAGCTGGTGTGCTTTGCATCATTGTCCTGCTCCAGAACCCAATTACTTTTTCACACAAGGCCAGGTTGGTTTGGGTAGCTTTTTTCCCTTAGTGAATGAAATCATTCTGTATTACCTCAGATTATCTTTGTCTGATATTCAGATGTGTTTGATAATCTGAAACATTTGAGTGTGACAAATGTGCAAAAACAAAAGAAATCCGTAGGGGGCAAATGCTTTTTCACAGCACTGTATCTGACCTTGAAGTAGATAAGTTGTTCTGCACGGAGGAACAAGCTAAAATTCCTCCAAGCCGATGTGTAGGACGGATCAATAGTTACTGGAACTGTTTAGCTGGTTGAAGGTGCACGTGCTTTGACGTCCACTCACAGATTTAAACTTTGGATAATTTTCCTCAATAAATAAATAATAAATAAATGACCAGGGTAATATTTGTATCTCGTGTGTTTAATTTGGTTTCTTTATTTACTTTTAGGGCTTTAATCTACTTTTAGGTTCACAAACTTTCAAGCACCACTGTAAGAATGCAGAGATTTAGCAATTTCGGTGGAGTTCCCCTTGAAATATTGATTGTGGTGACCAAGGTGGGCCGCTGTGTGTCGCTGTTTATCCAATCCTACCGGAGACCCTCGTACTAGAGAATCTCAACTCATACTGTAGCGCCATGGGGTGTCCACGCTGATGCCTTAATGAAAAGAGACAAAATATTAGAAAAGTGTAGGTTAAAAAATACTTTATGGTACATACGGCCTTAAATTTATATATGACCACCTTAAAAATATGAATATAAATGTTGTTTTCTGTTTAATTAATGTGTTAACGCCGTAACAGGCACGTGTGTGAGAGTATCGGGCAGCTTTCCTGAGGACCCCGGTTCATTGTGGACAGTGAAGCCAAAGCGCCGCTGGAGTGAAGCGCGTTTCAGCGGATTTGCTCATTACGGGTTTATGGTTTAGCGTTTTGTGCTTTTTGTGATTTGTTTATTGTTCTGTTCGGCTCGGCTCCGCTAGCCATACACAGAAACCACTTCTGAGAGAAGCAGGTTCAACTCTCGGACTGCAGGATGATCACTTCAGCCGGTGAGCGGTTTGAAAACGGGACTGATTTAGCTGAGTCACATAGACCAGGCTAGGTTAGCCTAGAATGCTAGGGTAACACGAACTACAGTGGGAGGCACAGACTTCTTCTAGCTTCATAAATCACTCTAGGGTAGCCCAGGCTAACGCTAGCTAGGTTTAGAATTAGTCATTTTAACCTAGTGTTAAAATAACTAGCCAGTTTCTGTTCCGTTCCACCTTAAATGGTGCGGCGGCTAAACTACGTTCTGTGCAGGTTCATGTTAGCGTAGCTAGCATGGTAAACTTTTGAAGGGACACAAACGACTCCTGAACATCACTCTGTAGTGTATGAGAGGACAGTTCCACCTTAAATGATGCAATAGTTAAAAGTACTTTCTGGCGCCTCGGCCAACTGCTGCTCCATTTAAGGTGGAACGGGAAAACAAGTCCCGTCGAAGCTAACTTCAGCCTTATGTTTTGGTCTAATCAGTGTTACCATGTAGCTTGGGCTAGTTTTTGCTCTCCTTGTTGTTGTGGGATGTTTAGGACAAACAAGCAGCACTGATTGTTTACTATCGCAATACTTTCCTCCGGGTAGAACAGAGAAGCTAAACTGCTGAATTCAGGAAGTTAAACAAGTTCGTTAGCTTAAGTTAGCTTAGCACAGCTAACTACAGCTGGCTAGCTAGGTTCACAAGTTTAGCCTGGAGTTTGCTGAGCTTATTGTCTATATTTAAACATCGAATGTGTACTTTCAGTTAGTTCAAATTTGCACATTAACTGGATATCAATAATAGATCTGCTAGCAAACTGCTAGCTTGTGTTAGGCTAATGCTAATGTCATGGTTGGTCCACTTGTCATGTTCGTCGTCAGCTGCTGGTTTCCGCGGATTTGACAGTGTGTTTATGAGTAGCTGGGTTAAAAAGCTCACTAGCTAGATGTACACGTTAAAGTAAGGCAAAATAAATATGTAGTATGGGTTTAGACAGGTTCCACTGAGTGGTCAAGTTCAGTGTTAGTGAATTTTGTTTTTAGATCTTTGACGTGTTTGGCTGGAGATGATATGAACCTGGAGATGAAGCTAATCACAATCTTGAATTAATAATCAAATGTTGTTGTTCCGTCAGACTGATTGGTGAACCTGTGTACAGCAAAGACAGGAGACTCCACAAGTTGTCCATAACGCAAGAGATAGGCAGCATGAAGGGGAATTCATCCCATTTAGCCCTAAAGTGGGTTTGGTGTGAGATGGTTCAGATGGTCTTTACAGTGGTGGTGGTGGGAACCAGGGTTCTTCATGTCTAGAACACACATATAGACACTTTATTGACAATCTAAACCACCAGTGAACCTACAAGTGTCTTCTGAGTGTATATGGAATGTTGATGATGGAAAATCTGGAAAACCTGGAAATACTAAGTTTCTTTGGGGGACTATTTTACCTCCCAGCGCCCTGCAGCATGTATCCCTCCACCATGAATGGAGTTTAAGGCTGAAATCTTCTCCACACTATCATAAACAGCGTCTCAGACATCAGGCAGCGTATTCAGAACCACCTCATGTAGGAACTTTCTGTGAGGGAGCTTTTAGAGGGGGACGTCTGGTTACCTTCACCACCACTGTGGACAGTTCTTGCTTTATTTGGAACGTAGAGTTTCACACCGAACCCTCTCTGAACGTCTCGTGTTTACCTTTTAATGTTTTAGCTAGATAGAATTTATTGTTAGAACGGAGACAAGATAATCCTTTATTAATCCCACAGTGGGGAAATTTACAATGTTACAGCAGCACAGAGGAAAGAACAGAAATGTCTGGAAATATACAAATAATAAATAAGATCTATATATACAAAAAATACAGAAAATATAAACGAAATACTAAAGATAGATAGATAGAACGGAGAAGTTCCCCTTTAAGATCGCTTATGAATCTGAGGGTTTCACATTGGAGGCTGACTATGATGTGTGATCTGCTTCACTGGTTTTCAGTCAGATTGTCAGTCCATGACCAGGCAGTGCCGGATAGACAAGACGTCCAGATCAAAACAGTAACAGCTGGTGTAGACTTCCTTTATAGACAGGATGTAAAGGATGTAATGCTTAGCCCAGGTATCCTCCAGCCATACACCTGTTACACCATAACATTAAAACCACCTCCTCATATCTATGGTCACTGTCCTGTATCAGCTCCACTGACCGTATAGGACACTCTGTAGTTGTACAGGTCCAGACTGTAGTCCATCTGTTTCTCTGTGTACTGTATTACCCTGTTCTTCAATGGTCAGGACCCCCACAGGACCACCACAGAGCAGGTATGATGTGGGTGGTGGATCATTCTCAGCACTGCAGTGACACTGACGTGGTGGTGGTGTGTTAGTGTGTGTGGTGCTGGTGTGAGTGGATCAGACACAGCAGTGCTGCTGGAGTGTTTAAACACTGTGTCCACTCACTGTCCACTCTATTAGACACTCCTACCTTGCTGGTCCACCTTGTAGATGTACAGTCAGAGACGATAGCTCATCTGCTGCTGCACAGTGCAGTGTTGGTCATCCTCTAGTCCTTCATCAGTGGTCACAGGATGCTGCCCAGAGGACGCTGTTGGCTGGATAGTTTTGGTTGGTGGACGATTCTCAGTCCAGCAGTGACACTGAGGTGTCCAGCAGCACTGCTGTGTCTGATCCACTCACACCAGCACAACACACACTAACACACCACCACCACGTCAGTGTCACTGCAGTGCTGAGAATGATCCACCACCCACATCATACCTGCTCTGTGGTGGTCCTGTGGGGGTCCTGACCATTGAAGAACAGGGTAATACAGTACACAGAGAAACAGATGGACTACAGTCTGGACCTGTACAACTACAGAGTGTCCTATATGGTCAGTGGAGCTGATAGAGTGGACAGGGAGTGTAGATACACGGAGGTGGTTTTGGATTCAGCTAGAATGGTCCGATATGATCATCACTAACGTTAATGTAGTTCAGTAGCAGGTATGGTAGTAATTGCTGGTAGCTGTAGTTGTGAATGTGTGTTAAAGCTCATTACCCTGTTTTCTTTCATGCAGCTGGTATCATATCCCTCCTGGACGAGGACGAGCCTCAGCTGAAGGTAACGACATCACAGAAACTGGATTGTTTTAATTCCGTTAGTCACCTGATCCAAAGCAAATGGGTTATCATCAGCAGTTAAACTTTAAATTCAAGTTAAATGTTATTATTGCACTGTTATTGTTTATGTGTGCTTAATTCTAATGTTGTTCTGTTTTATTTGCCTTGTTTGTAGGAGTTTGCACTCCACAAGCTGAACTCTATCGTCAATGACTTCTGGGCTGAGATTTCGGAGTCTGTGGATAAAATGTAAGTTAACTTAAACATGGAATTAGTGATGAGAGCCACATATACATGGACGATTTCCATCAGTCAGACTGAATTGATTAAGACTGAGGTGTTTATATATGAACAGTCAAATACATTCAAAGTCATTTTGGACGTTCATTAGCAGAAAGGAGAAAAATGGACCTTTTTAAAATTCTGAAATTCTTTTGTAAATACCGAAATGTTTACAATGTGATCTTGATTGGATGTTTTGATGTAATGTATGTGTAAATGTGTGCTTTCGTTAAAAAAAAAATCTAAATCTAAATAAAAGAAATACATTCAAAGTTCACATAATCAGGTCCAATATGAGTAGAGCGCATGTGATGAGTACCACTCGCTGTTCACGTACATTGACATGAGCATCCCGTGGGTTGAGCAGTGGTATGAGGTAATTGAGCTTCATTGTACCTTTATAATACGCTGATTTAAGAAACTTCCGTCTTTATTTAATGTGCTCTGAAATGGGCGTAAAGCCGTAAACTCGTCTGAGCGGCTCGTTGTTGTGAGCTTTGCGTCCACCTTGTAACGTCTGAAGCGTAATCTCTCCTCTGCAGACCAGTTTCTGCTCCCGCCATGTTATAAACGGCTGTTAGGACACAGATGCACATGCGCAGAATGTTCATAAACTTTCCATCCGGGAATGTAATCAGGTCCAGGCGTTTACATAATATTCTTCTTCTGTTGAACAGATTATTTACAGTATTCCACACCTCGTTCAGTCAGATAGAAAGTGTGTTTGGCATGGCCTCAATCAGACTAGACTGTTCCGACTGAGGTGTATACACGGACGTACTGTATTCCCATTGAGCTGTTATAGTCTGAATGTTAACGGATTATCAGGCTAATGACTTTGGATATCCCGGTGCTGTGTGAGATCCAGGGATGCGCATTCTGACTCACTGTGTCCTGAGTCAATTCAGCTACTTTGATGTGGGCAGCTTATGTAGTCCCCATAGTAAAGCACTGTCCAATACAATGGAGACCTCTGGAGGAGCTACACATGAGGCTAAGGTCACCATGTCCACTGTCGAGCATGGGCCGAAGTGATGGAGCTCCATCCAGTACCTTTAGGATGAGTTGGAGTGATCCAGAACTGACCACCCAACACAGCAGTGTTCAGTATCAGTACCTGACCTCACTGATGCTCGGTCAAATCCTCACAGCAAAGTTCCAGCATCAGGACCTGGCGTCACAAATGCGCAATCAAATCTTCACAGCAATGTTCCAACATCAGTACCTGACCTTACTAGTACTCAATCAAATCTTCACAGCGATGTTCCAACATCAATACCTGACCTCACTAGTACTCAATCAAATCCTCACAGCAAAGTTCCCACATCAGTACCTGGCGTCACAAATGCTCAATCAAATCCTCACAGCAATGTTTCAACATCAGTACCTGACCTCATTAATGCTCAATCAGATCCCTAGTACTCAATCAAATCCCCACAGCAATGTTGCAGCATCACTACCTGATCTTACTGATACTCAATCAGACAGTCACAGCACTGTTCCAGCATCAGTACCTGACCTCACTAATCCTCAATCAGATCCTCACAGCAATGTTCACATCCCTAGAGGAAGTGCTGCAGTGGTTGGTTAACGCTGGTGTTTTGCCTCCTCCTTAGTGAGGTTCTGTATGAAGATGAGACGTTCCGTAGCAGAGCGTTCGCCGCCCTGGTCGCTTCCAAAGTGTTCTACCACCTGGGTGCTTTTGAGGAGTCCCTGAACTACGCTCTGGGAGCTGGAGACCTGTTCAATGTCGCGGATGATTCTGAATATGTGGAGACCATTATTGGTAAGTGTCTCTAAGCTTGCTGTTCGGGTTTAGGTTGTAGGCTTCAGTCACCACGTACGGTCACATCGATGTACAGCGAGTTACAGCGGTCCTGCTGCGCTGCGGGTTTAGACGGGGGCATGTGTGTGAATAGCCAGACAGAGTCTCTGTGTGTGTCTCTGTCTGTGTCTCTCTGTCTGTCTGTGTCTCTCTGTCTGTCTGTGTCTCTCTGTCTGTCTGTTTGTCTGTCTGTATGTGTGTGTCTTTCTCTGTCTGTGTGCGTGTCTGCGCGTCTGTCTGTCTCTGTCTGTCTGTCTGTCCGTCTCTGTGTGTGTGTTTCTCTGTCTGTGTGTCTCTGTCTGTCTGTCTGTATGTGTGTGTCTTTCTCTGTCTGCGTGCGTGTCTGCGTCTGTGCGTGTCTGTCTGTGTCTGTGTGTCTCTGTGTGTGTTTCTCTGTCTCGGCGTGTCTGCGTGCGTCTCTGTCTGTGTCTCTGTCTGTCTTTGTTTGTGTCTGTCTGTCTGTGTGTGTGTGTGTGTGTGTGTGTGTGTGTGTGTGTGTGTGTGTGTCTGTCTGTGTCTCTCTGTGTCTCTCTGTCTGTCTGTGTCTCTGTCTTTGTCGTCTTGCTGCCATCATGCATCCAGAATGCTTCTGCTTCAGGTGCTCGTGCAGAGCTGCTGTGAGAAGCCGTCACTAGTTTGCTGAGCTTACAGGGCACCACAGTGTTGGGTCTCTGTCCGAGAGACGTTAGATGCCTGTTGGGGGCCGTTTTTAGCAGCAGCGTGTTCTCCGGAGTTGTTTTCCGTGTGCACGAACTTCTATGCAACAAACTGATACACATTATGCAAATCAACATGTTTCTGTAATCCCCAGCCCCACCTGGTCTAAAGGTGCATCATCAGACTGCCTTTCTGTTCCCCAACAGCCAAATGTATCGATCACTACACCAGGCTGCGTGTGGAGAACGCAGAGCTGCCGGAGGACGAGGAGAAGAAGAGCGTCGACCCTCGTCTGGAGGGCATCGTTAACAAGATGTTCCAGCGGTGCCTGGATGACCACAAATACAAGCAGGCCATCGGGATAGCTCTGGAGACAAGGCGCTTGGACGTCTTTGAGAAGACCATCCTTGAGTCGGTAAGTTGCTCCTTCTTTTTGGGTCAGACTGATGCATCATTTGGCTGATATGAAAGTGTCACGGATTTCGTGTTAGTGTTGTTTAAAATCCGGCAAAATTTAATTCCTGTTTTGTATCAAATGTAAACAGTTAACATGTTTAGCCCCTTACAGGTGACGAATGGTTTTTCATCTTATAGTATTTTATTGACTGGTGTCATGCGCTTCAGTCAAGTGCTAAATAAGAGAAGAATTGTTGTTGTTGTTGTTGTTGTTGTTGTTGTTGTTACTGTGTAACATTCCAACATCAGTACCTGACCTCACTGGTACTCAATCAAATCCACACAGCAATGTCCAACATCAGTACCTGGCCTCATTAATGCTCAATCAGATCCCTAGTACTCAATCAAATCCCCACAGCAATGTTGCAGCATCACTACCTGAACTTACCGATACTCAATCAGACAGTCACAGCACTGTTCCAGCATCAGTACCTGACCTCACTAATCCTCAATCAGATCCTCACAGCAATGTTCACATCCCTAGAGGAAGTGCTGCAGTGGTTGGTTAACTCTGATGTTTTGCCTCCTCCATGTTTTAAATGCTCGTGTGGTCGTTAAAGAGCATAATTATTAGGGATGCACTGAATGTTTGGCAACCGAAACTATTTGGCTCAAAATGGCGAAAATCCACTTTCGGTGTTCGGCCGAATGAGTAAAAAGACTGAATCATCAGGTCACACCGGAGCAGCTTTCTCTCTCAGACTGGTTGTCGCTCTTTTGTGCCAACATGCCCCGATTTACAGCACGATGTGGCCGGGACGGTGTTTTTGCCGTGTTGTGCCGTGTCGGTGCGTCCGCTGGGATGTTAAATGTTCAGTGTGTCTAATCTGCAGTTTAGTAAATGTTTTTTCTTCTAAGCCCAGGACAAAAATACCTCCCTGACAGCAAAACTGTTCTGGCCCAAATGTGGCCCACGTTTCCTATTTTCTTCTGGCCCACTTGCCAGAAGGGTTGACGGCACTTGGGTGGGCGGCTCCCGGTACCAAGATGTGGGCCACATATGCACCACAGTATAGCCACAGTAGGGCAACTCTGCTGTATCTGTGCCAGAAGTGGAGCAGTGGATCTGTTTTGGGACAGGTGGGCCAAATCCATGTTGGAAATATGTGGGCCACCTTTGGCTCACAGCAGATTGTCCAGTGCCGACAGTGGGCCAGCAGTGCCGTATCTTTGCCAGATGTGGCCCACATCCGCTCGCTATCTGGGATTTAGTTATCTATTTAATTAATGCAGTGGTGAAAAAGTGGCAAAATTAATAAAACACCATGAACAGCCATGTTCAGTATTAATCGACCTTCGTTTCATTTTGTCTGGTTTTGGCTAGAAAGTTTCCTTTCGGTGCTTCGCTAATAACTGTCTTCGTTTGCACGCTGAAGTTGGTCATTCCCCCTCTTTTGTGTAGAATGATGTCAGCGGACTGCTGGCCTACAGCCTGAAGATCTGCATGACGCTGATGCAGCATAAAAAGTTCCGTAACGAGGTGCTCAGGGTCCTCGTCAAGCTCTACATGAACCTGGAGAAGCCTGACTTCATCAACGTTTGCCAGGTGAGAAAGTTGTTCCTTTATCCGGGAGCTCTGAGACTGATGTAGCCTATGAGGACTACGGGCATAAACCCCTCCAGTTAGCATGGTGTCAGTAGCTACATCCACCCAGCAGGTAAAAGAGGAAGTCTGATTGTTTTCATCATATGTGATCAGATGTGTTTATTGTGTGGCAGTGTGATAGACATTGAATCTGATGTTTTTGGTTCTTTCAAATGTGGTATTGAAATCATATACACTCATCATCAATAGAACAGCTGGACCCAGAAGGAGGTGTGGGATTGCAGGTCTGTTGGGAAGGAAGATAAAGGTTGGCAGGATCAATAACTGATGATAAATTTAGACTGATATGATGAATATTTATTGAGCTACACATACAGAAGTCTGTCTCTCAGTATGGCGTCGGGCAGCCGTGTTTGCTAACCCAACACACCAGACGTCTCGGCATGGAGCTGTAGAGGTTCCTAATGGTGTCCTGTGATAATCCATCCCATGCAGCTTGAATATCCTCACACAGTTCCTGCAGATGGTGCGGTAGGGGTGGAGGTGGAGTGACACCAGGCCTTCTGGACGTGTGACGCGTGACAACAAACCGTTCATCTTGGTGCTGACCACGGTGCCTCCACACACGGATTCGTTGGTCGTCTCCACCAAGACAAAAGCGGGACTCGTCACTGAAGATGACCCGCTGCCATTCTGAGTCACTCCATGACAGTCTGGCACGACACCATTGCAGTCTTTGGTGACGGTGACGTGGTGTTAAGGACAGTCGTGGTAACGGTCTGTGTGCATGTAGTCCTGCGTGGTGCAGCCGTCTGCCAATGGTGTTGCACTAACAGGATGACTCATGGAGGACATCACTGCTCACTGACTGTCTGTAATCGTGGCTGTTGGGTCAGTCAGGTACAGAGATAAGGCCCGTCCTTGCTTACGTCACATGAGTGACCGAGCGTGAAAGTTGAGTTGTTTGCATGTCTCACGATGTCAAACCTACCCACCAAGTTCCGTTCCTGACAGGGTTGATTCCTTCTGGGTGCAGCTATTCGTTTGATGAGTGTAAATAGTGTTGATTTTTCGTTTTCCCTTCATGGCGCTGATCTGTTTTTCTTGACTGTGTGAAATTTTATCGGTCTAACTTGAGTTACCAGAAGATCCGGTCCTGTAAGAAGCTCTGTGTCTCTTTCTGTCCTCTTGTAGTGCCTGATATTCCTGGATGATCCTCAAGCTGTGAGTGATATCCTGGAGAAGCTGGTGAAGGAGGACAACCTCCTGATGGCTTATCAGATTTGCTTTGACCTGTACGAAAGCGCCAGCCAACAGTTCCTGTCCTCAGTCATCCAGAACCTGCGGACTGTCGGCACTCCGATCCCTGCTGTTCCAGGCTCCACCAACACAGGCACTGTGCCAACTCAGGACAAAGACAGGTGGGTACAGGACAGTGGAAACTGCTGTCAGTGATCGAAACCAGGCACCTGTACATCAGACCGGCACATCTGGAAGCTTTGGCTTGCAGCAAGCCCTTCCACCTTTATGGGGGGAAACGAATGACACTCGCCGCAGACTGGAACATGAAATAACAGAACAAAACGGACCAGTAGAGAACCACCAGAACTAAATTAATGTCTTTGGGTCATTTGTAAACAGTGTCAGGTGGAGATATTTCTGGCCGTAGAACACAAACCATACATTTGAAAAAAAGAGAGATTTACTCCGTCTTTCAGTCTCCCAGCGTCAAGCTGGTGCGGCAGCCCCACTGAATGGCCAGAGGTTCCTACCTGGACGTCTGATGGACGTCTGGAGTCTCTTTTGAAGCCTTTTGTGATGTATGTATGT
>CM067489.1:32480775-32491776 GCA_034552555.1 Semaprochilodus insignis
ACCTGGAAATTCACACCTGAGCTTTAATTTAACCCTTACCTTCCAATGAAGTGATGGAAATCCCTGCTCACCTGAGATACTAACCTGGTTTCACCCCCACCTACCCCAGCACACAGAAACAACACAGTGGTCAGCCATGTTTCAGGTTCTGACCTGTTCCATAAACGAAAACAATAAGCTTCCGCAATCTACCACAATGTCACACTGGCATTCCCAACAATCTGCGTTTTCCCTATCTACATGAAAATCATGGAACCTGTTCAGAGACCCCCACCTCGGATAGAGCTCTCACCAAGCCCACCAAGTTCGTGACCAAAAGCCTTCAGATATATCTGGACATGTAGGAACAGGGGTTACACCTAACCCCGTACTAACGTAGTTCAGTCTGAGACTAGACCTGGACCTGGCTCAAGACTTCAGCGCTATGAGCCTGGAAGTTTACACACGCAAGCACGCAGGACCTGGATGCTGTAGTCGAGCGTTTCTCGGCATCTGATGCACATATTTCCTGTTTGACTGGGAAAATAAAGCTGTTTTCATTTAAGCTGTGATTACTCCAATAAAAACAGCAGCGGTTGGAGGTTAAGAGAGAGAATGAAATATGGATTCACACCAGAGAACACAGTGCAGTAAAATCATCTGTCAAAGTCTTCCACGAATATGAACGACCCTCCGTGGAAAAATCCGGCTTGTTTTTTTTCCCCTAAACTTTGTGTCGTTGTGGTTTCTGTATTCCACGCTCTCTCCGAACGTTTTGATGGATGTGCATCCGCGGCAGGCGTAAATCTGCAGAGGGCCGTTCCTTATGCAGTTTACCTAAAAGATTTTATACATCGTCGTTCCTTCCTTCTGTTTTCGGTTCATCAGGAACTGTCAGCTGGGAATGTTTATGCTCTGTTGTTCCGAGGGCAGTTGAGCTCCGAGAGAGAAACAATTAAACAACACGGAAGAAGAACCAGTCCAAGATGTGTTCGCCAAGAGGGTCCGCGGAGAGTTTGAGGGCCCATGTTATGGAAAACAGACCATATATGGGCATTAACCTGGAGAAACGGGTCATGATGAATTCGTTGTGGGTGTGATGTCATTAAACTTATCAACATATACAGATAGGTTTAGCCCCGCCCATTCAGCCTACAGCAGTTTAGCCCCGCCCATCCAGCCTACAGCAGTTTAGCCCTGCCTGTTCAGTCTAAAGCAGTTTAGTCCTGCCTGTTCAGTCTAAAGCAGTTTAGCCCCGCCCATTATATTTATAGCAGTTTGGCCCCGCCCCTTCAGCCTACAGCAGTTTAGCCCTGCCCGTTCAGTCTAAAGCAGTTTAGCCACGCCCATTATATTCACAACAGTTTAGCCCCGCCCCCTCAGTCTGAAGCAGTTAACCCCGCCCATTATATTTACAGCAGTTTAGCCCCCGCCCATTCAGCTTACAGCACTTTAACCCCACCCATTCAGCGTAAAGCACTTTAGCCCGTCCATTCAGCCTACAGCAGTTTAGCCCGTCCATTCAGCCTATGACAAGTTAAGCCCCACCTATTCAGCTCAGAGTAGTTTAGCTCCACCCATTCAGCCTACAGCAGTTTTTCTCCACCCAGTCAGACTATACCAGTTTAGCTTCATCAACTTAGCCTACAGCAGTTTAGCCCCACCCCTTCAGCCTACAGTAGTTTAGCCTTGCCTGTTCAGTCTAAAGCAATTTAGTCCTGTCTATTTAGCATATAGCAGTTTAACCCCACCCATTTAGCTTGGAGTAGTGTAGCTCCACCCATTCAGCCTACAGCAGTTCCCCTTCCAGTCAGCCTACAGCCATTTAGCCCCATCTTTTCAGCTTGGAGCATTTTAGCTCCACCCATTCAGCTTGGAGCATTTTAGCCCCACCCATTCTTCTTGGAGCAGTTTAGCCCCACCCATTCAGCCTACAGCACTTTATCCCCGCCCGTTCAGCCTACTGCACTTTAGGCCCGCCCATTCATCTTAGAGCAGTTTCGATCTGCTCATTCAGCCTACCTTCGGTGTTAAATGAAGCACAGCCAATCAGAACAGAGCTCATTTACATCGACCTGTCTTAAAGTCACAGTACCACTACATGCAGCGTATGGTCCCCTGAAACGGGGGTCTGTATGTACAGAGTTCAAAGTTCACCTGATGTCAACATAAATACCTTTACATTGAAACTGAACGTCCCGTCACCATGACATCACCAGGCACGTGTGTGTGTGGGGGGGGGGGTAAGAGATTTGTGTGGACTGTGTGTGTGTGCGTGCATATGTTATGGTGGGCTCACGCTGCTGCTGTTCCTCAGACGTTCTCCAGACCCCCGAACAGTAAATGAGCTTTTCACCTCTCCGTGTCCGACACTCTGACAAAACAAATAAACAGCAGCGTATCGGAGCGGGCGATAAATATTTTCAGACCACTCCGTTTATCCTGTCGAGCCCGGTGGTCCAGGTTATGATCCGCTCAGTCCGGACCCCCTGGGAGAACACGATGAAGTAATGATCGCATACAGCCACACGCACTTCTCACGTACCTTCTGACGTACGTGCTACAGCTTTACGTTGAACACATATTTGGTCAGTAAATGAGTCAGTAACTGTAATTCTGTAATCCCAACATGAATTCCGTCATATCTTGGAATTTGGTGGTGTGTCCCCTTGGGCTGGAGTGACAGCATGCACTCGAGCTGCATGGGCGTTTGTGTGGAAGCTTCCGGTGAGCAGATCGAGTCCACCTCAGAGTCGTCTGAACACGAGCCTCACTGGACGAGCTCTGGACGAGTCCCCCCGTGCTCAGATTGACTGATCTAAGTAGTGATCTAGAATCAGAGCAGAACCTCAGACATGCAGTCTTCGCTGCACCGTTGAGGTTCTGTCTTAACGCTTCTCGGCCTCTGTGTTCTCCGGACTGTAAAGGTCTGTTCTGTGTGTTTGCAGGTTTAGTGGATGATCCCAGATCTGCAGTGAGCAGTACCGGTGGTCTGATCTGGTGTGTGAGGTCTTAGGAGTAGATCTGAGAACATTTGGAAACTGTATTAGGAAATTAATGCTGCTCATTCAGAACAGAACCTGAACTCTGAGTTCTGTTTCTCTGAGTGGTTCTGTTTCTCTGAGTGGTTTTGATCATCAGTGAGGTTCTATTTCAATGTGAGGTTCTGTTTCTCTGTGTGCTTCTCTTTCTCTGAGTGATTCTGATTCTCTCAAGGGTTTTGGTTCTGTTTATCTGAGTGGTTTTGATCATCTGAGTGGTTCTGCATTTGAATGCTTCTGTTTGTCCAAGAGGTTCTCTTTCTGTGAGTGGTTCTGTTTATTTGATGGTTCTGTTTCTCTGAGTGGTTCTGTTTCTTTGATGGCTCTCCATCTGATCGGTTCTGTTTCTCAGAGAGGTTCTGTTTCTCTGAGCAGTTCTGTTTCTCTGAGTGGTTCTCCATCAGAGTGGTTCTTTTTCTCTGAGTGGTTCTCCATCTGAGTGGTTCTGTTTCTCTGAGCGGTTCTCCATCTTAGCAGTTCTGTGTCTCTGAGTGGTTCTCCATCTGAGCGGTTCTGTTTCTCTGAGCTGTTCTCCATCTGAGCGGGTCTGTTTCTCTAAGCGGTTCTCCATCTAAGCAGTTCTGTGTCTCTGAGTGGTTCTCCATCTGAGCAGTTCTGTTTCTCTGAGCTGTTCTCCATCTGAGCGGTTCTGTTTCTCTGAGCTGTTCTCCATCTGAGCGGTTCTGTTCCTCTAAGAGCTTCTGTTTCTCTGAGCTGTTCTGTTTCTCTGAGCGGTTCTCTATCTGAGCAGTTCTGTTTCTCTGAGTGGTTCTCCATCTGTGAGATTCTGTTTCTCTAAGAGGTTATGTTTCTCTCAGCGGTTCTATTTCTCTGAATGGTTCTCCATCTGAGCGGTTCTGTTTCTTTGAGTGGTTCTCCATTTGAGTGGCTCTGTTTCTCTGAGTAGTTCTCTATCTGAGCGGTTCTGTTTCTCTGAGTGGTTCTCCTTCTGAGCGGTTCTGCTTCTCTGAGTGGTTCTCCATCTAAGAGGTTCTGTTTCTCTGAGTGGTTCTCCATCTGAGCGGTTCTGTTCCTCTGAGCAGTTCTGTTTCTCTGAGTGGTTCTCAATCTAAGAGGTTTTGTTTCTCTGATTGGTTCTCCATCTGAGCGGTTCTGTTTATCTGAGTGGTTCTGTTTCTCTGAGCGGTTCTGTTTCTCTGAGCGGTTCTCCATCTGAGCGGTTCTGTTCCTCTGAGCAGTTCTGTTTCTCTGAGTGGTTCTCCATCTAAGAGGTTTTGTTTCTCTGAGTGGTTCTCCATCTGAGCAGTTCTGTTTCTCTGAGTGGTTATCCATCTGAGAGGTTCTGTTTCTCTGAGCGGTTCTGTTTCTCTGAGTGGTTCTCCATCTGAGTGTTTCTGTTTCTCTGAGCGGTTCTGTTTCTCTGAGTGGTTCTCCATCTGAGGTCACGCAGGTGTGTCTTTGATATCTGAGTGCAGATATGTCACTCTGTGCGGTTTGGCTGGATTCAGAGGAAACACTTCTGGCCAGATTCCCTCGGACGCTGTCCAGGTCACTGTCCAGGTGCTGGAGTGGATCAATACGGGCCGATAAGTGCTGGCTCTGGGCCTTCCTCGGGCCGGGCTGATCCGCTCTGTGTTAATGAATGAGTGGGGAAATGGAGAGAGGCAGCGGTAATAAAGGAATAACAGCAGGTTCAGACGCTGTAATTACAACTCATCAGTGATCTTCAGCCTGAGCCAGCTTCCTCAGAGCTGATTACAGCCTGAAACTCGAGACGCTGTTAATTACACCGCAAATATCATCAACAATATCCAGCAGAGAGAGAGGCCGAGCGAGGCAGAGCGAGGCCGAGCGAGGCCGACTCACACGGGCACTACATCACGTCTGAAAGGCTCCATATGCACTGACGGAGGTTTAGGGAGAGCAGCTTTCCTCCCGGTTCTACGCTCAAGATCCTTCTTCCTTCTTATCTCACAGCCTCCCCTTATATACTTCCTCTCACTTTAGGGAGGAGGTCTTGGTTCTTCCTCATACTCTTAGGGAGGTTCTCTGTTTTAATCTTGGTTCCTCTCAGTGGTTCTTCATCGTGCTCTTAGGGAGGTTCTCTGTTTTAATCTTGGTTCCTCTCAGTGGTTCTTCATCGTGCTCTTAGGGAGGTTGTGTGTTTTAATCTTGGTTCCTCTCAGTGGTTCTTCATCGTGCTCTTATGGAGGTTCTCTATTTTAGTCTTGGTTCCTCTCAGAGCTTCTTCTTCATGTTCTAAAGAAGTTTGTAATCTTGGTTCCTCACAGTGGTTCTTCCTCAGACTTAAGGAGGTTCTCCTTTTGAGTCTTGGTTCCTCTGACTGTTTTTTCCTCATACTCTTAGGATGTTTCTATTTTTCAGTCTTGGTTCTTCTCAATTGCTCTTCCTCATGCTCTTGGTGAGGTTCTTTTTTGTCTTGGTTCTTCTCAGTGGTTCTTCCTCATACCCTTTCTTCTTTCTTTGAGTCTTGGGTTCTCTCAGTAGTAGTAGTAACACTCTTACGGAGTTTCTATTTTTCAGCCTTGGTTCTTCTCAATGGCTCTTCCTCATGCTCTTAGTGAGGTTCTTCTTTTAAATCTCGGTTCTTCTCAGTGGTTATTCTCATACCTTTAAGCAGTCTCCTTTTTAGTTCTGGTTCCTTTAAGTGGTTCTTCCTTATACTCCTAAGAAGTTTCTCTTTTAAAATCTTGGTTCATCTCAGTGGTTCTTCTTTATGCTGCTAAGGAGGATCTCCTTTTGAGTCTTAAGTCCTTTCAATGGTTCTTCCTCATGCACATGAGGAGGTTCTTTGTTAAAATCTTAGTCCCTCTCGGTGGTTCTTCCTCATACTCTTATGGAGATTCTGGTTTTGAGTCTTGGTTCCTCTCAGTGGTTCTTCCTCATGTTCTTATAGAACTGGAAGAATCTATACAACCTTTAAAAACTGTTCTTCTTCTTCCTCCGTAAAGACGGTGATTGTGTGCACAACCATGATGACTTACCAATCCCATTGAATGCATTGTTAAGTGGTTCTTCTCCATGAAGTGGAACCCGTGCCTCTGTTGTTAAAGAACCTCTTTTGTACTGTTTAGCTCTCTTTTTGCTAAGAGCGTATGGTTTACTCTGATGACATTATGAATGTGTTTGGTATCTACTGTCTTTGATGTAAATACAGACCATTTTCTGTGGTTCTGACCTTCTTCTACCTGTCCGTGTTCCTGCAGGGATCTGAGCATGAACAACATCAGCAACATCCAACCCAACACCTTCCAGAACCTGCCCTTCCTCACAGAACTGTAAGTACCACTGAGAGTTGGTAAATGGGAGTGCAATGACCAAAAGTAGAGCCTCACTTTACTAACAACCAATCGGATTTACTGGTTCCAACATCTGCTGTGCAAGTCTCAAACGCGAAGCCATCTGAACACTTAACCCAGAAGCCATCTGAACACGGTACCTTCTACAGACTGTAGTTAAACCCCTAAATGGCCAGATGCTCCAAATACTTTTCACATATCCCTGTAATGTAAAAGTGCCATAGAATGGAAAACTGTACCCACATCATGATGGTGTAAAAAGGAGAGTTCAGTACCTAGAACCCACATACCGTGAACCTCAAACACTATTGTTCCTCCTTTAGGATTCCCAAATCCTAAACTGTTACGGAACAGACTGATTAATATTTACACCCCCAACATTAACATACAACCACAACGGAGCTACGGCAACCAAAATGTTGGACTATGTGGAGAAATCCAGCGTTCCAGGCTGTAGTTTGGGAATGTAGTTTGGCACTTTTCAGTCCCTTCCCAAGGAACCCAACGGTCAGCGGTACATGGTTGATGTTCATCTTTAAACCAGGCTGAAGTTGCTTCCTATTCCTACCAGCTTCTTAAACCAATGTTCCGTTCCACCTTAAATGCTACAGCTTGCACAGATGCTCAAATGTAACTCTGGCACCATTTAAGGTGGAACGGATAATTTGCTCAACAAGCTGGCAAAAAGGAATTATAGCTCCCACGGATCCTGGAACTAAAGTCCAAGTTCGCTATGCACATTTCACTCTGGATAGTTTCCCAAACTCTTGGACCATACGGAGCAGCTTCGCTTAGCGTTTGACCCTCTTCAGAGACTGAAGAGAGGAGCAGCTCCACCTTTATTAACACCACAACCACACCAGCAGTCTGTAAGTAGCAGCTATGCTGTGTGATTGTATCCGTGTTTGCTGGTTGAAGCAGATCATCTTAAACTGAGAGTTCCATAGTGAGGAACAACTTTAACCTACTGTGTGTTGACGTCCAGATGAAAAGCCAGTAGCTAGTATAGGTAACGTTAGCTACTAGCATAGCTAACTAGCATAGCAAGCTACATAGAATAAGGGCAGAGCTTATTTACACAGAGGCTCATTTTATTTAGTCTGTTACTACATGTTGCGTCTCTGTGATCATTGTGGGCGGTGTCTCGCTGTAAACCAGCCAATCAGAGCAGAGCTCATCAGATTGTTCTTGAGCTCACCAATAAAAGGGAAAACAGCTCGTTTCATTCTAGGACCCAAAAACAGGGTGTGTAAAACCACATCTGGGTGACCAAAGTCACATACCGTTCTATGTAGAACATCAGAGAACAATTTAGCATGCTAAATAAATGCATTCTGTGGCACCTTCATGAGCAACCCAGTCGTCTAGTGTTGTGGGCCATGAAAGCCCACCACGGGACTTTAGTTGGTGCAGCCAGAGCACTTCATTAGTTATGTTCTGTTTGAGCCTGAAGCCTCCAGCATGCTCATGAGGTGCGCTGAGGTGAGTTTTGCATGATCGATAGAAGCTGGACGGTGAATCATGTCTGCTGGGAGACCAAACTTGCTGAAATGATCCAAACAGCCAGATTTATTTCTGCAAGGTGTTGCACTTGTTGTTAGACAAGCCTCTGGAGAGCATTATTCCTGGTTCTGAGCAGAGAGCAGGTCGAGCTCTTCACGGATCTGATTCACCTTGGTATAAATCATCTGACGGATCAGATATGTTGATGCGCATGTAGCGTTTTTACATCAGCGCTGCTCATAAATACAGCCATACAGCTTAGCCTTAGCTGTGTGGGTCTACAATAACTCAAGTTTAGAGCTCCAGGTGAAGATCTGAAGCTGTTGAGGATGAGTGTTTGTGGCTGTAGACCTTGTGTTATTTCTCCACGTGTTTCAGCTCTCCATAAATAACCAACCCCTCAAACGTCCTGCACACTGAACTTCTGCATTACTTAATCCATCTCATCTACACTACAGCTGGTCTCCTCTCGCTCCCTCTCTCTCTCTCCCTCTCTCTCTCTCTCTCCTGTAATCACTTTCAGCTGAAATCACACTCCATACATCTTCCTCACATAAAGAATGGTGAACAGGGTCAAAGATACCTGCACCTGCAGCGTCCTGATACAGGCCCCTCCTTCTTCACCCCAGCCTGTTCCCGAGGGTCGACCCCTGATACAGGGCAGTCCTGCTTCACTGCTGCCTATTCCAGAGGCTCCACCTCCTGATAAAGGCCCCTCCTGCTTCCATACAGCCTATTCCAGAGGCTCCACCCCACTGGTACAAACCCCTTCTGTTTCACTGCAGCATATACCAGAGGCTCCACCCCCTGATAGAGTAAACTCCTGGCTCAATGCAGCCTATTTCAGAGACTCCACCCCTTGATACAGGCCCTTCCTGCTTTACTACAGCCGATTCCTTAGGCTCCACCCCCTGATACACACCCCCTTCTAACTTATTGCTGCCTATTCCATAGGCTCCACCTCTTAATACAGGCCCCTCCTGCTCCACCCTTTGATACACGGCCCTCCTTTCTAACTGCAGCCTATTCCATAGGCTCCACCCCCTGGTACCCTTCTAACTTTTTTCCACCTATTCCAGAAGCTCCACCTCCTGATAAAGGCCCCTCCTGCTTCCATACAGCCTATTCCAGAGGCTCCACCCCACTGGTACAGACCCCTTCGGCTTCACTGCAAAATATACTGGAGGCTGCACCCCTGATTAAACTCCGGTCTCATTGCAGCGTACTTCAGAGGCTCCACCCCTTGATACAGGCCCTTCCTGCTTTACTACAGCCGATTCCTTAGGCTCCACCCCCGATACACACCCCCTTCTAACTTATTGCCACCTATTCCAGAGGTGCCACCCCTGATACAGATGGCTTCTAACGTATTGCTGCCTATTCCAGAGGTTCCATCCCCTGATACAGGCACCTCCTTTCTCACTGCAACCTTTACTAAAGGCTCCACAGGCCCCTCCTTTCTCACTGCAGCCTATTCCATAGGCTCCACCCCTTAATACAGGCCCCCTATTACTTATTTTCACCTATTACAGAGGCTCCACCTCCTGATACAGGCCACTTCTATTGCACATCAGCGTATACCAGAGGCTTTACCTTACACGGACAGGTAGAAGAAGGTCAGAACCACAGAAAATGATCTGTATTTACATCAAAGACAGTAGATACCAAACACATTCATAATGTCATCAGAGTAAACCATACGCTCTTAGCAAAAAAAGAGCTAAATAGTCCAATAGTGTCATTCGGTGTAGGCTGAATAGATGAGGGTAAACAGAAACAGCTGTATGATAAATAGGCAGGGCTAAACTGCTGTAGGCTGGAGCTGAAGGGGTGGAGCTAATATAGGTGGGGCTAGAAAAGATGGAGCTAAAATGGATGGGACTAAATTGCTGTAGGGCGAATGGGCAGGGCTAACTTGCTGTAGGCTGGGGCAGAGTTAAACTGAAACAGGCTGGAACTAAAGAGGTGGAGCTAAAATGGGGTGTGGCTAAATTGTGTTAGGGTAATTGGTGGGGCTAAGCTGCTATAAGCTGAATGAGCGGGGCTAAACTGCTGTAGGGTGAATGAGTGGAGCGAAACTGCTGTAGAGTGAATGAGTGGAGCTAAACTGCTGTAGGGTGAAGGGGCGGCGGTAAACTGCTGTAGGCTGAATGGGTGGAGCTAAACTGCAGTAGGTTGAATGGACGAAGGTAAACTGAGGCAGACTGGAGCTGAAGGGGTGGGGCAGGAGCTAAAACGGGTGGGGCTAAACTGATGTAGGCCTGATGTAGGCTGAATGGGTGAAGCCATACCATACTCATTACCATCACTGGTCCTAAGCGTGCATTGTGGATTATGCTTTAGCATTCGTAACTGTACTGTATACTACATAGCCAAACACTAGTTAGTGTTAGTCCAGTAGTGCGCAATTGGGACGCACCCTCTACCTCCAACCCTAATCAGCCCCACACCTGATCTATCTAATAATAGTTAAGCTGTTCTAGATGTGGGTGGGAGGCGAAACCTGCAGGAGGAAGGTATCTCCAGGAGCTCGGTTAATGACCACGACCCAATGCTAGTTTTCAGAGTTTAACAGTCTGAAGGAACAGACCTGCAGGACGTTTGTAGTTATTTCACAACGTTAAAAATGAAGAAAGTGAAGCAGAAAGAAAACCCCCCTGAGAGCATAGCTGCGCTGTGCTCTGCAGCGATGGGAGGTAAATCACAGCCGAGTTTAATTGGCCAAGAAACGCACTAAACACACATACCCCCACACACACGCTCTGACGGTCTGACCGCGCTTGAGTCCACATCTGCTCCGAGTGTGTTTACACGTGTAATTTGTGTATTTTCACACAAAAACTGTGTTTACAGTTGGAGCCGCAGCGAGAGAGCAGCGAGGGGGATAAATCATTTAGAGCTGCTCTGTTTAGACGCATTTACATCCACGTTAAAGAGCCCATATACTTTATTCTATATTGCATTTTATTTTCTCTCTGAGGTCCAGTATTATTGTTTTATGTGCCAAAATATCAATAACATTATATATATATATATATATATATATGTATATGCACATTTTATGGTATTGATATTTTTATTAAATGAAAACACTCTGAAACACTCAAATAACTAAAGTATTAATGGGCAGGACTAAATTGCTGTAGGCTGAATAGGTGGGGCTAAACTGCTGTAGGCTGAATGGGTGGGGCTAAACT
>CM067489.1:32492276-32517044 GCA_034552555.1 Semaprochilodus insignis
TGTGTTAACTTGTATATACCTAGACAACAAATACATGGAATGTTACCGGGGGACACAAATATAAAAAAATATACGTTTATCTTATCAACAAAGAACGACACAGCTGTTTTAAAGTTAATTTATTATGTACAGAGCAAAGATGAAGTTTTCAGGTTACTCCAGTTCCATCTTTACCTGTCATAGTCCTCTTAACTACTGTCTGCACAGTGACCTGAACTTGCTGCAGTGAATAAAATCTGGACTATTTTATTCCTGCTTGGAGTGTAACTTTATTTTTTGGACAGCCTTGGCTGTCTTTACTCTTTTTACTCATATTTCAAAGTGAAAAAGTTATTATATATGTACGTGACAATGCTATGATTTTCATCAGCTTTAATCAAATAATTAAAAAGAATTAACAAGTGTATAAAGTGGTACTAATAATTATTTCTTATAGGCATTACCTTCCTGACTTTAGAATGAACGATCTGTTTTGATGCGTTGATCAAATAAAAAATGAGCTAATGTCATCGGTGTGACACAATAACTCGGATGCATGCATGTTTATTTTCATACCTGGTCGAACATTATCTGCACGATTGCTCTCTGTATGCTCCTGTGCTGTAGGGGGCAGAATACAGTATAAGCTTGTTGGCTCGCATCAAGACCAGGCTTTTGGTTTAGACCCCCAATTCCGTATTTACAGTTATGCCTTTAGCAGGCACTCATGTTTGCATATTTCTTTATTTACGTATGTTTGAACAAACTCCATGTCTTTTTAATTTTTACTCATATTTCAAAGTGAATATGTTATTATGTATGTGACAATGCTATGATTTCATCAGCTTTAATCAATAATTAAAAATAATTAACAAGTGTAATTATTAGTACCACTTTTTATTTCTTAGAAGCATTAAATTCCTGACTTTAGAATGAACTATTTGCTACATTTTATTACATTAAATTAGTTACAATTAATTTTAGAAGTGTTTGTTCATTTTAAAATATCCAGCAATTAGTTAGCTTGTTGTTTTAAAGTGATTTTTAAAGTTTTAAAGTGGTAGATTATTTTAATCCACCTGAGGAATGTTGACAAAACCTCCAAATTTAAGTTTGTATTTGTATGTGTTTTGTATGTTATCAGTGGTTCCTCGACAGGGGGCGCCATTGCCTATTTTTTTTTACAGCCTGTTCTGTTTGCATGTTCCGCTTCGTTTTAAAGGCCACTGTGGAGGCAGAACCGAAGGTTCCTGACGATGGAAGCAGTAAAACTAATCGGAAGAGAGAAGCACTTTCTGCACAGGAGAACTTGGAACTGCCAAAGAAAGTATGCTTGTAGTAGGTTATATAAATGTCTTATCTGATGGCTGTAGTTAGTTGTGCCTGTACATACGTCATTTGTTTTAAATTGAAAATGTTAATAAACTGACCAGGTTAAAAGGGATCATGGTTTAGTGGTGCACTCGGTGCTCCCCTTCAAAAGACTCTCAGCAGTCGGCAGGACATGTATGAAACTAATAATTTTATTAAATCATTCTTTTATCACATGTATACAGAAATATGAAAATATATACATCCAAAATATGTCTGGTTTGCAAACTAAGGGCTTCAAATTTCAATATAAAAATTATATTTTTCATATAAATTTTTATATAAAAAGAGCAGATAAAAAAAAAAAAAAGAAAAGAAATTAGCATGCTAGTTTCAGAGGTAGTTATAGTTTATACATAATAGCTAGCTACTTTACAATTCTGAAAAGGAGATCCCCCAAGCTGTATTCCAACCTAAGCAAAGCCCACTCCATGGCTTTTCATATTCTTTTACAACATGTACACATGTAAAATGTCAAAACGTATTTCCAATCATGAAGAAATATCTATCTGCCTAAACATTGCCTAAGCACCTTTTTAAAACCTTGACATGCTGATGCTAAGTTTAGCCAAATTGGATCACTGCTGAATATGAATGTTTATTTTCCTGTAAGATCTCTTCACTTGTCTACGACAACAAAGCAAGTTAAGACCTGTAAATTCTTAATGAGCTATAATTATGAGCCAGAAATACATACAGCCTTGGACATGAATGGTATATGATTGGAGTGAGCGTTTGACACGGTTGATATCACTTTATGGATGAGTGTTATTCAAAACACCCATAATGAGCAGGTGTGCCAGAGAAAACATTTTCACAGTGAGTGCATTTAGACTCATCTCTTCTCCGCACCCTGCCGAACACCCTGTTTTAGTTTCTCTCTGTTGCCACGTGACTTTGCACTGCCAGTTGGTTGTACGTAATTAAGAGTGACGAGTCGGACTGATACATAAATTAACCCGTGACCTGGTATATCATGTCACAGTATTATATTAGGCAGCTTTCTTTGTATCCATGCTACGAGTCGCTGGTGGTGTTAGATAATAGTCCTCTTTTACAAGAAATCGTTCTCTTAGGAGAATCGTCCGTTATCCGATGGTTATGTACCGCATCCCGTGAGAACTTGTCTGTCTTTCTCGGAATCAGAAGGTTCCTGAGAGCTGAAGATCTTGCAGCAAAACTTATGAATGGCATGAGGAGTGGTAGACCCCAGGGAAGAGAGTGTTGTTTCCTCTCTCAATGTCCATCCCCTTGCTCCTCGTATTCTCCTCCTCCTCCTCTTTAGCCCCCGACCCTGACGTTGTCAAGGCCAGCGTGTTCTCTTTCGCGCTTTCTTTAGGAGAAATCATCTGCAGTTGGCATGGGATAAGTGGCACGGCGGGCCGGCCGCTTGACTCTGAGCCCTCAAACATCATGTCCGCTTCGGAAGTGAAGGATACCAGGGCCTGGGTTGAGTCATAGGAACTCTTCTCTGTGTCCACTGAACCAAAGGAGTCAAGGATTCGGTCCTGGTCCAGTCGGGCTCTGTTCAGGAGGAGTCTTGCATCCTCACGGAAGTGTGGGTTAAACAGGAGGTAAAGCAAGGGGTTGATACAGGCAGGGAGCGGAAGCAGGATCAAAAGGACTGACTTGACCACTTCCTCACTCACTGGGAAGAGTCCCATCAGGGAGGAGAAGCTTAGGAAGGCCACCGGGCAGTAGAGGATACAGTTGGTGAAAATGAGCCAGGCGACGTGCTTGATCATGGCACAATCCCAGACGCTGTCAAAGTTGCCCTTCATGAGGTCCCAGTAGAGCTTGATGTAGGTGGTGGTGATCAGCAAGAAGCACAGGGAGTTCATCATGATTAGCGCCACCATGAAGCCCAGGGTGGACGGCTGGGCCTCGGGCAGAGGCGAAGGCAGGCAGAGTGGCGTTGCCCCGTATTCCCCAACCCCAAGCATCGGCAGGCTGGCAGCTGCCAGTGAAAGAGCCAGACACACGAACGCAGCCACCCTCACGCTTCCGTGGGATGGAGACTTTCCGTAAGCTCGGACGCAAGATACGGAAACACTGCACTGCACTGCCGCTAGCGTGAGGAGGAGGATGGAGGCCTCCGAGGCCAGGACAGAGATAAAGCCTGTCGCTCGGCAGCCAGCACCTGTTTCCCAGCGAGCGCCAAACACGGCAAACTCCCCAAACGTCAGAGAATCCACCACCGTCAGGGTGCCCGAGCAGAGGCCCGTGAGGAGGTTGGCACCGCTAATGGCGCCAATGATGAACTTGACCGGTGAGAGGTAACTTGGAGAGGCGAAAACAGTCAGGATGAGGAGAATGTTGCCCAGCAGAGAGACCAGAGAAATGAGCCACATGCCCAGACGCACCACCCAGCTATCAAAGAGGTTATCGCAGGGCTTGAAGGGACCTGCAGGAGTGGAACAGCAACAGAAGTTCAGATTATCCCAAATTGAGTCAATCTGGTATCAGCAGGGTTGAATAAATTTGGTGTCGAATTAACAGCGATGACTCTCGTTATGAAAAAAGGAAAAAAAAAAAAAACGTGTTCAGCCATGGGAATATTGTATTACGGGTACCTGGGATGGGGGTGCACTGGATGCTAGTTTGAAGTTTAGACTCTTCGATGGCCAACTGGAATTCCTCCAGATCAGGGTCATCTGCAAATACAAAACACCACTTAGAAGGTTTTATTGTGCTTCAGCTACCGTCACACACTTGCTTTGTGTGCGTGAAACGATGATGAGATTGCCTGCGAACTGATGTTTCATCTCTGGGAGCTGGGGGGGAGGACATAAATAAGAATCTGACATTATCACATCAACATGAAAACAGATTTTGTAATCTTTCCAGAGGCTTCGGCTCCAGGGAATATCCAGTAAATCTCACATGCAATTCTCAGACTCGCTTTACCTTCTCGTTCGGCAAACAGTTAACCCTAATCGTACTTTGTTTTTCTTTGCTTTCAAAGGCCTAAATGGTGCTTTTAGATCTTAACTCGTCAATCTCACTCTCATTCCCTGTAAAGCGTAATTACTGGGCTCCTTTCAAGTCAGAAACCTGATCAGATTGCTTACAGTGGAATGCATGAAGAGAAGACATGCTTTTATTTCATCTCTCGAGTACCTGCGGTCACTGTACAGCCCTGACATGTTTTTACTGTTCTAATTAAAGATGAACAGACAGGTAGAGGAGACAAAAATAGACAAAGACGCTCAACCTGTTCCCGGAATTACAGTGCTGGAAAGCGCTACAAGAAAGGCTTTCTTTGATTCCCTTGCGCATGAGGAATGAACACACTTTTAAGGAATGTCAGCTTAATTGTGGACTTTGTGGTCTTTTGTAAAGTTTTGGATGCCTTGCAAGAAAATGCAGCTGTGTCTAATCACAAACTTGCAATTAGATAGTAATCATTATTAGAGGTGTAATTGGCCCTTTCGGAGATTACCAAATGGTACTTTAATAGTTTAATAACTGTAGATGTATTTTAGTATGCATCTAGAGGCATAACCTGACGGAATGAACCTGTTTTAAAAATAAGTGATTTTGTTTCCTCCAGTATTAAGATTACATACCAATAACGGAGGAAAGCATGAAAACAATGAAACGTATTACAGGTGCAGTGACACCTACAGAGGGTGGTGATGAGTGTTTGTTTATGGTTGTTAATGATGTCTTTAGAGGGTGGTGGTTAGTGGTGCGTGTTTATTTGATAGTTGGTAATGACTCCTTTAGAGGGTGGTAGTGAGTGGTGTTTATTTGATGGTTGGTAATGACTCCTTTAGAGGGTGGTGGTGAGTGGTGTGTGTTTATTTGATGGTTGGTAATGACTCCTTTAGAGGGCGGTGGTGAGTGGTGTGTGTTTATTTGATGGTTGGTAATGACTCCTTTAGAGGGAGGTGGTGAGTTGTGTTTATTTGATGGTTGGTAATGACTCCTTTAGAGGGTGGTAGTGAGTGGTGTTTATTTGATGGTTGGTAATGACTCCTTTAGAGGGAGGTGGTGAGTGGTGTTTATTTGATGGTCGGTAATGATGCCTTTAGACGGTGGTGGTGAGTGGTGTGTGTTTATTTGATGGTTGGTAATGACTCCTTTAGAGGGTGACGGTGAGTGATGTTTGTTTGTCTGATGTTTGTTTGTCTGATGTTTGTTTGTCTGATGTTTGTTTGTCTGATGTTTGTCTGTTTGTTTATCCGATGTTTGTCTGATGTTTGTTTATCCGATGTTTGTTTGATGTTTGTTTGTCTGATGTTTATCTGATGTTTTTTATTAATTACCTTGTTGTGCTAAAGCCTGCGATGCTAATAGAGTTGTGCACTTACAGTCAGTTTGGACAGGGAACAGGGCTAGCGTTCTCTTCTGAAGTTCGTCCTCTTCACTGCCCATCACTTCCTCCCGTTGGTTGGCTGCTCTGTAGCTGCTGCAGGCTCCAAACACACAGCACTGATAGGCATGGGGCATCTCAATAACCCTGCAGGACGACAGTGGACATTGAGGAAAAGATACAGGGCGCCTGTAGCTGAGAACACAAATGCTGATCTGCTCATATCATCATCTCGCTTGAGAACCGTCAACGAGGTCAAAAGAATAGGTGATTCATAAAGGACTTCTGGGAATAAAAGACGATACACATGCTTAAACAAGTAATAAAGCTTTATAGCTGTTGGCATTCAATCATAAAGACCTACTGCACGTCTCAAGCTTTGACATGAGTAGGCCTGAGAAGATGAGGTACGTTTAGAAGCACCAGGCAAACTTTTAACCCTGAATACTTATGGGCACACTTTCAGTTTGGATGCCAGTTTGCCTGGGTCACAACTGAACGCACGTGTTTTGTTGTTTTTTTTTTCTTGTTTTAATCAGAGCTTTTCTGAGAATAACAGCGCTTGGATTCCCTCATCTTAACCTCAACAGCACTCCGGGCGATAATCAACCAATCCTAGCCAGAAAGTCTTGGCTGCTGGAGGTTTTCCATCCCCCTAAGCTGTGCATGAAAGGGATATTTATATCAGCCTCTTATTTTTAGAGTGTGCAGGCGCGAGCAAGGGACTCAACACCACCAGTTCTGGCTAGAAGCAGGCTAATGTCAAATAGATTAGCCCTAAAAATTAATTAACGGAAATAATATGGTTGTATGGATGTGTGAAATGTTCCCTGGGCTATAAAGAACTCCAGTTCTGCTTAGTCACATACTTCAGTTTGACTGTACATTTTGCATTAATCACCTGGGTGAGGTACATGAGCAGTACAGTTGAATATCAAGGGAGGGAATAGTGAAAATGACTGAGTGAATGCTGATGAGAGAGGGAGTAGAGAAGAGTTGCTGAGTGAATGAACGGAGCAGTGAATGGAGAGTTGGTGAGTGAATTTGTGAGTAAAGAGCTGGTAAATTAATAAATTAATTAATGGTGACTTGTTGAATGAAGGGTTGTTGACTGAACAGAGTCAGTGAGTGGGTGAATGAATGAGTGAATGGAGAGTTGCTGAATTAATGAATGATGAAAGAGTCAGTGAATGGTGATTCAGTGAATAGTAAATTGTGAGTTGGTTAGTAAGTGTGAGTGAAGTAGTGATTGAGTGATTGGAGAGTTGGTGATTGAGTGAATGAGTGGTGATTCAGGGAATGGTAAATTGAGAGTTGGTGAATGTTTGAATGCATGGAGAGTTGGTGTGTCAGTGCGTAAGTTAATGTATAGGGAGTTGGTGAGTGAGTGAATAAGTAAATGAGTGAATGGAGAGTTGGTGACGAAGTGAATGAGGGAATAGAGAGTTGGTGAGTCAGTAAATGAGTGAAAGGAGAGTTGGGGGATGAGTGAGAGTTGTTGTGTAAGTAAATGGAGAGTTGGTGAATGAGTAAATAAATAAATGGAGAGTCAGCGAATGAGTGAATGGAGAGTTGGTGAATAAGTAACTGAGTAAATAAGTGAATGGAGAGTTGCTGAGTGAGTGAATGGAGAGTTGGTGAATGAGTAAATAAATAAATGGAGAGTCAGTGAATGAGTGAATGGAGAGTTGGTGAATAAGTAAATGAGTAAATAAGTGAATGGAGAGTTGGTAAATGAGTAAATAGAGAGTTGGAGAAAGAGTAAACGAGTGAATGGAGAGTTGGTGAGTGAATGAGTGAACAGAGAGTTGGTGAGTCAGTAAATGAGTGAAAGGAGAGTTGGTGGATGAGTGAGAGTTGTTGTGTAAGTAAATGGAGAGTTGGTGAATGAGTAAATAAATAAATGGAGAGTCAGCGAATGAGTGAATGGAGAGTTGGTGAATAAGTAACTGAGTAATTAAGTGAATGGAGAGTTGCTGAGTGAGTGAATGGAGAGTTGGTGAATGAGTAAATAAATAAATGGAGAGTCAGTGAATGAGTGAATGGAGAGTTGGTGAATAAGTAAATGAGTAAATAAGTGAATGGAGAGTTGGTAAATGAGTAAATAGAGAGTTGGAGAAAGAGTAAACGAGTGAATGGAGAGTTGGTGAGTGAATGAGTGAACAGAGAGTTGGCGAGTGAGTGAATGAGTGAACAGAGAGTTGGCGAGTGAGTGAATAAGTGAATGGAGAGTTGGTGAGTGAGTAAATGAGTAAGTGGAGAGTTGGTGAGTGAATGGAGACCTGATGTTGGGGAAGTCCTCGTGTCTGAAGGAACTGGACAGAGCTGTGTTTCCTCTCAGTTTGAGGTGAGTGAGGCTGCTAAGCCCGGCCAGCGGCAGAACACTCAGCTGGTTATCAGTCAGATCCCTAGAGAGAGAGAGAGAGAGAGAGAGATAGGGATAGGGAGGGAGAGGGAGACGTGATGGTGAATAACATGATCAGGAAATAATAGGATCATATTGTAAAAGCAGTTTAAGGATAGTTAAAGTTTTAGCGTGTGTGTTATTTAGTTCTAAATGGTTTGTGCTCAAACTTTAATCTGACTGAGTGACTGAGGGCTCACAGTTTAATGAGGGACTGCAGTGATTTGAAGGCATCGGGGTGAATCGTCTCAATCCTGTTCCAGCTCAGATCCCTGAATTAAAGAGAAATAATGACTCGTCAGTTACACTCTTCTCTTCGCTCAGTCTTTATTTCTGCTGCTCAGTCTGATCTGAAGTCTGTAGTTCTTTTAGCTCATAATTACTCTTCGATTACTCTTCTGATCAGAGCACTGAGCTCCACTATGAGTTAGTCACTACCGTATCAGTATCCAGTATGCTTTTTTTCAGTATCCACTGTGAATTATTATCCAGTATATGTTATTCAGTATCCACTATAAATCGTTATCATATATGAATTATTCAGTATATACTATGAATTGTTCATTAACTACTGTGAATTATTCAGGATGCATTATGAATCGGTCATTATTTAATTTAAATTACTCATTATCCATTATGAATTACTCAGTATCTGCTATGAATTATTCAGTAACTACTGTAAATTGTTCAGTATCCGGTATGAATAATTCATCATACATTATGAACTATTGAGTATCCACTATTAATTAATAAGTAACTACTATGAGCTATTCTGTAAATACTGTAAAATTCAGTATCCGTTATGAATTATTCAGTATCCTGTAAATTAGTCTGTATCTGGTATGATTTTTCAGCATCCACTATGAATTATTTAGTAACTGCTTAGAGTTATTTGGTGACTATTGTAAATTATTCAGGATCCCCTGTGAATTGTACAGTATCCATTATGAATTTTTCTGGATCCACTATCCACTGACGTGGTTTATTTGGTTTTAACAGTGCAGTGTAAATGAGCTGGATTGGAAATTAGAACTGTGTAATAATGAAGTCACTTCCATTCAGCGAGAGGGGAGACTCCGACAGCGAAGAGTGCATACAGAATTTGTAATTATATGAATATTAAATTAGAGTGTAACTCACAGCGAGCGCAGAGCGGTGAGCTGCTGGAACGTGTTCATATCGATCCGTCTGATCAGATTGTGTTGGAGTCCACTGCACACAGACACAACAAACACTACGGTCAGCTCAACGAAACACAGCTGCACGTGTATCTCATGCAAAGGGTTGGGCTCCAAATTCCGTGTAGCTGTTTGCTTTCTACATGTAACTAAGTGTAGCATCCTCTACAGAGACCAGTGTCCAGTATCCAGTACGGATTATTCAGTAGCTGCTGTGAATGATTCAGTATCTTCTACAGTGAATTATTTCCATTATGTGTTATTCAGTATCCGGTATGAATTATTATCACAAATTAATTGTTTAGTCTACTATAAATTATTCGGTATCTACTATGAATTATTTAGTATGTAGCATGAATTATTCAGTATCTGGTATGAATTACTCAGTATCCACTATAAATTATTATCGTAGATGAATTAATTAGTATCTACTACGAATTATTATCATATATGAATTATTCAGTATCCACTGTTAATTATTCAGTATCCACTATTAATTATTCAGTATCTACTATGAAGTATTATCGTATATGAATTATTTAGTATCTGGTATGAATTATTCAGTAATTATATAAATTATTTTATTAATATAAATTATTACCATAGATTAATTATTTAGTATCTACTATGAATTATTATCATATATGAATTATTTAGTATCTGGTATGAATTATTCAGTAATTATATAAATTATTTTATTAATATAAATTATTACCATAGATTAATTATTTAGTATCTACTATGAATTATTATCATATATGAATTATTTAGTATCTGGTATGAATTATTCAGTAATTATATAAATTATTTTATTAATATAAATTATTACCATAGATTAATTATTTAGTATCTACTATGAATTATTATCATATATGAATTATTTAGTATCTGGTATGAATTATTCAGTAATTATATAAATTATTTTATTAATATAAATTATTACCATAGATTAATTATTTAGTATCTACTATGAATTATTATCATATATGAATTATTTAGTATCTGGTATGAATTATTCAGTAATTATATAAATTATTTTATTAATATAAATTATTACTGTAGATTAATTATTTAGTATCTACTATGAATTATTATCATATATGAATTATTCAGTGTCTACTATTAATTATTTAGTATCTACTATAAATTATTATTGTATATTAATTATTTATTATCATATATGAATTATTCAGTATCCACTATAAATTATTGTATATTAATTATTTGGTATCTACTATGAATTATCAGATATTAATTATTCAGTATCTACTATTAATTATTCAGTATCTACTATTTATTATTATCGTATATTAATTATTTTGTATCTACTATGAATTATTTAGTATCCACTGTAAATTATTATTGTTTATGAATTATTCTGTATGTACTATGACTTATTTAGTATCTACTATGAGTTACTCTGTATCTACTATAAATTATCATATATGAATTATTTAGTATCTACTATAAATTATTATTGTATATAAATTATTCAGTATCTACTATAAATTATTATTGTATATGAATTATTCCGTATCTACTATAAATTATTATCGTGTATGAATTATTTAGTATCCTCTATGAATTGTAACTAAGTGTGGCACCCTCTACAGAGAACACACTGCTGCACAGTTGCTGTTAATTAGCTGAATTTGGCAGGCTGGGAAAAAAACAGACATGCCATGTGACCAGTGCAAACAACTGTGAAGTTAAACCCCATATAAAACCTGAAACTGTGCACTAATAGTGTTCACTTATTCATTTTCACATCACTGCCTGGGGTGCACTGAGGTGGGGTGGGAGGGGTGCTACTGTGACAAAAGGAGCCAAATTAAGTTTCAGATTGACTAATAAATAAATAAATAAATAAATAAATGCACAACACTGGGGGTCTCTACTCACATCTCCTGCAGTGAGGTGCAGAGGTAGAAACTGGGCAGCTCCTCGATCGCATTGTGGGACAGTTCACTGCAAAACACACAGAGGGTTAAATGTGGGCGTGGCTTATCTGATCATAACCAACCAGACTGACCAAAAGAACCCTGTTTTTTTTTTTAACTGGTTCTGACCAGGCTGCTGAGAACCTTGGTGCTATTCAGGGAACCATCTGTGTTTGCACCAGAGTTTATTGGAACCAAGGAACGTCAAAGAATGCGACATCAAGATCAACAGGGGGCGCTGCACAGCAGGAGTAAACAGTAGTACCAAGATGGCGGAGCATATAGATTGGCTGCAGGTGTTTGTGCTGTCCAGAAAGCAAACACGGATCAACTACTGGAGATAAGAAGACGTAGAAGAGCTTCTTCAGCAGACACCGTTGTTGTTTTCTCTTTCCTCAAGAACTAACACGCCCACGGACGTTGTCACGGTTCTACTGTTCTTTGGTTTCAGCTGGGAACAAACTTTACAGGTTCCAAATGTATTTATTTTTGGTGTTAATTCGCCGAAAGCTTCAAAAATTAGGTGCACGAACCGGAACAGAACATGTTCCACTTGGGTGGAAAAGGGCTAAGAGTGGCCATTTTATCAGAAACAACTACAATATATGTGCACCCTAGTTTTATAGTTACACCAACAATGTGCCAGTGCTTGTGCCAGAGCTGGTGCTGCTGGTTCCCGAGATCTATCGTATCTATAAGAACGGGCCACCGCCGGTTTGAGAGCGAAGCGATTACGTATCTGGACGTGGGCTGTCCTTAGTGCGGAAGCAGAAGTCAAACAGGACAACCCATGAACACATGGCGGAACATGTTCTTTCTTCAGCAGAACACTTTATTGAGCTGGAAAAGTGGAGAAGGGTTCGAGACTTTGACACCGACACCGGCACCAGAGCTATGTGTGTGCACCCCTCCCGACCAATTAGGGAGGAATTGAGAAGATGAACGAATGAATGAGAGCATTTAGCACCAAAACACATTGGCTATCTTATATGAGGCTCACAAGAGGACAAGGCTGAAGTCAGTTTCCTATTTGACAGCGTCTTGTTCCAGATTTCCCGGTCTGGCCCAAATGGTGCAGTGGTTCCATTCTGACTTGCCATCGCTAGAGCTGTGATAGATTGATTTCCCTGAATGCGTATGCTGAGCACATACCACTTCTACATCTTGATGCTCATCTGCCTCAGTACCGTAATGTACATTTGTAGTGGACGGTCCTCGAATTTGGGGGTAAATTTTCCTGCTTTACTCGGAAGTCCTGCTTAATGAACACCTCCAGCCTTTAGGATGCATTGGCCAACGTCTTAACGACAAACAGCCTCCATACTGAGGCAATTAAGGAGAAAGCAATTCAGCCCTATTCACTTTATCACTGTACAATAAAGTTCAGTTCAGTGTTCAGCTTTTTACCCCTCAGTAATACATCACACGTACGGCTTCGCGTCATAAACATGACAAGCGCACTATATCACTGTTTTATACGCCGTGGCTGCCAAAGGTGTCGCCGTAACTGTCGGATCCCTGCAAATGACGTCAGCGCGAGTGAGAAACGGCTTCATTAACCGCAGATTCCTCAACAGGACGGACGCGGTGTTCCAGTCGGCTGCGAGCTGTTTACCACGTCTGTCATGATGCACTGTGTTTACCCGCAAATTAACCCAGAGAGAGAGAGAGAATGAGTACCCATTAGTCTGTAGTTTTCCTCGCTGCTCTAATTAATCTCCTATAAACAGTTCCTCATGTGGCTCCTGAGTTTTCCCTAATTGAAGTTTTCCACTTTGCTCTGCTGCTGGAACCTCTACGTGTTTTCTTTAGGAGTTCTGACGTCTGGACGTCCAGGAAACCGCTTAATCACAACATGGAGGCTTGGACAGATCATTCTGAGAAAAGCCTGGAATTCACTCTAGAAGCACGTGCTATGGCTCGTGTCTCTTAGGTCGTAGTACTTACAGCACCCTGAGGCTGGGCAGCTGCTGACAGAGGTCAGCTGGAAGAGTGGACAGGCCTGCTCTGGTCAGCGTACTGCAAAAAACACATGGAAAACAGATATGCAAATTAATATATAGAGTATATAGAGTGGCTTATACAGTCCCGATGTCTGCAGTGCATGATGTAGAGCCGTGGTCAGCAGCCCTCCTCCTGGGGATCTACCTTCCGTTCCAGCTTCTATCTAACCTGCTGCCTGGCCACCATACCTAACACTGATCATCACTGTTTGGGGGAGGGTGAGTGGTTCAGCAGATGCAGGGTGCAGCCCATTAAAGACCTCTAAAGAGGTTAATTAGCTAAAGCAGAGGAAGCCTACACTGCAGGAAGGTAGACCTGCAGCAGCTGGGCTATGTTCTATGTTTCCTAGACTTGGAGTAGCTGCACCACTTCATTTAACACTACGTGGAAGCTCTCCCCTTGACACTAGTGATGCATGATTCCGTGTTTTCCGGAATCAATGGAATCTACAGAATTGACTCCACGACGCCGCTTCATTGTAACCAAGCCAGCCTCAGAGCCGAAGATAACAAAGAAGCTGAAACGGCTTCATATACCCCAGCACCACTTTTCACTTTTCCAGTCCACCTTAAGGGATGCAGCAGTCATAGAAGGTAAGTGCAGCGCTATTTAAGAACCAAGAAGTTGGAAAAGGTCCTCCTTTCCACAGCGCCTCTGTGTTTTTTGGTTGAAGGTCCTTGTTCCACTTCCAATAATTGTTTCTTGCGACCCAAATCTTGAAGAAGCTGAAGATCTGCGATTCAGGACGTATAGAAACGGATTCTGTGAGCAGAGTTTGTGCTACAGCAGCTGGTGAGCAGGGCTGCCACTGGTTAAAGCTGGTAATTAAGCTCATTAACTAACTCAGACTCTTCACAGCAGTCGAAGAGCCGACTCCCAGCGTTTCGACTCCTAAAGTCACTGGCCAGGAGTCGAGCCTGACTCAGGCAGGAGTTGAAGGATCGAATCTTTTGGAATCGACTCCCCATCACTACTCAACAGCTCTCAGTGCTTCAGGGTGTTTTACCTAAAGCGCAAGCAGGTTTATGCCCTCCGAGTTAAAGGTGTAGAGCTGCAGGTCTATTAGAACTGAGCCTAGTATCATTATTTTCATCTAACGTAATAATGTCTTGTGCTCAGTCGAGTGTTGAATCACAGCATCACCACAGCACCACATATCAACAGCCTGATTGGTCGCTGCTCAGCACACTGGCATAGAGTTCATCCAGAAGCAGTTAGAGTAGAATGTTTCTGTGTAAACTGTACAGGTCCTCACAAGTGTAGTAATACCAGTTCGGTATCACGTCAGGTTGAGTTCAGTCCGTTATTAGAGGGACTGTCACTCCAGATCAGCACTGAATCAACAAGAATCAACAAGAAATTCACTTTTAAAACTGTTCCATAAAAAACAGATTTAGCAAGCCAAGTATACACACGCACACGCTGAGAAGAAGCTGAAATGCTAATTAACTAATAAACACTAATTAACGCTGCTGACCGTAAACCACTCTAATTTTAGTGTCCGGCCCAGATTTCACTTTCAGGAAGACCAACTCATTAAAGCCTCAGTACCACGTACACACAAACATTTACCGTAACTGTGTGTGTGTGTGTGTGTGTGTGTGTGTGTGTGTGTGTGTGTGGTATCGAGGCTTTAATGAGAATGAATGATGACCTTCATTACACACAGTGTGTGTTTTTATTTTTTTCATAGTTAACGATGTGAAACTTCTTCTCGGGCTCAAAAGGGAAATAAAGAGCCCGACTGTGAATGGAACGGAACTTCATTTACAGAGCACTGCACACACGTTTAGAGAGCATCTCATCTCGTTTCGGATGAAGGGAGGTCTAGTGTTAAGCCTAGTGGACTCTATAGAACGTCACAGTTGATAAACTTGAGCAACTTTTCTATTTTATTTCCTAAAGCTGTGTCTGTTATTTTTTAATACTGGTATTAATCACAGCTTCGTTACCGGCTGTTTGTATCATAGTTGAGATATAGTCTAAGTGGCTGAAACATATGAAAGAAATTTAAATTTCTTGTTTGAGTACTTACAGAACCTGCAGGCTGGTGGTTCCCTTCAGGTCGGGGAACTCTCGAATTTCAGTGGCACCATTTAGGGAGCTGGAGCAGAGTTAAAAACAAATCATCTCATGTTCATTAGAAAAGTTCATAATCAAGATAAATGATTAAAGTTCATTTGGAACATCCATTGCTGAGATTCATTAGTAAAGTTAATTAGCAAAGTGTATTAATTAAGTCCAATAATATCATTCAACATTAACATTCATTAGTAAAGTTCAATGTTAATGTACAATGGTAACATTGAATTAGTAAAGTTAATTATTAAAGTTCAGTATTAAAATTTGTTGGTAAAGTTCATTAGTAACATTCAGTATTAAACTTTGATATTAAAGTTCAATATTAAATTTCAATATTCAACTTTATTGGTAAAATTCATTAGTAACATTTAGTATTACAGTTCAATATTAATAGTTCATTATAGTTAAATGTTCAATTTTTAAAGTTAATTAGTAAACATCGTTGTTGAAGTTAAATTTCAAATTTCAATATTAAAATTTGTTGGTAAAGTTCATTAGTAACATTCAGTATTAAACTGATATTAAAGTTCAATATTAAATTTCAATATTCAATTTTATTGGTAAAATTCATTAGTAACATTTAGTATTACAGTTCAATATTAGTAGTTCATTATAGTTAAAAGTTACATTTTGAAAGTTCATTAGTAAACATCGTTATTGAAGTTAAATTTCAAATTTCAATATTAAAATTAAAATTTGTTGGTAAAGTTCATTAGTAACATTCAGTATTAAACTTTGACATTCAAGTTCAATATTAAATTTCAATATTCAATTTTATTGGTAAAATTCATTAATAACATTTAGTATTACAGTTCAGTATTAATAGTTCATTATAGTTAAATGTTACATTTTGAAAGTTCATTAGTAAACATCGTTATTGAAGTTAAAATTAAAATTTCAATATTAAAATTTGTTGGTAAAATTCATTAGTAACATTTAGTATTACCATTCAATATTAATAGTTCATTATAGTTAAATGTTACATTTTTAAAGTTCATTAGTAAGCTTCACTAGTTTCAATATTAAAGTCCAGTTGTAAAGTTTGTCAGTTAAATTTTAAAGTTTAATATTAGAGTTCTATATAAAAATGTAATATTAAATGTAATATCAGTCACGCTCATTAGTAAATCCCATATTAAAGTTCATTAGTCATGTTCATTAGTAAAGTTCAATATTAAAACTCAATATTAAAGTTTAGTATCAAAGTTCTTAAGTAACGTTCAGACATTAGTAAAGGTTTAAAGTTAATTAGTGAAGGTGGATATTAACGGTTTTTAGTCGATTAGAGGTTTAACGTGTTTATGTATGTTGATCTGTAGGTGCTGATTAGGACATTACTGAGATTAGTGTGATTATCTGTGTGAAGGCTATGATGAACTGAAATGCGATTAAGTGTTGATGTGTTTATGGCGCTCCTCTGAGTCTATGTATGCTGTTCTTGGCAAGCAGAAATGTAAACGGTATGATTTCATTCACAGCTAATAGTCGTACTTACAGAGTATGTAACTTTGGCAAGAACTGGAAAGCGGATCTTCCAACAAACTGGATTGGATTCTCGTAAAAATGACTGGAGAGAGAGAAAGATGTGTCTGATTACAAACACTGTTCTGGACACTGGTGGGTTTAGTTTATATTTTCTATCATGTAGTCAGGAGATCATTAATCCCGCACCTCCCCTTCTCCCCAAACACACACACACACCCTCACACACCCACACACCCTCACACACACACCCTCTGTCCATTTCACCAAATGCAGTCAATCGGCTAAGACATGTTTGCTATTTGGTTCTTTAGGTTTTAGCACTGGAGCTACGAGGCTAATATATATTGTGGACGGTCAGTACTAGAGAGACACAAACTGCTGAAACCAAATTCCTTGTGTGTGTCAACATACTTGGCCAATAAACCTGATTCTGATTCTGATTCTGATATAGCTAACAATTAATGAAAGCTCATACTCTACTAATTAGCATGGTGCTAATTAGCTGCATGCCTAATTTTTACACACCTGCTTCAAACAGTGTGGCGGTGTTAAGTGCACACTTTTTATTATTAAATGATTCTTCAGAACAATAGAACAATTTAATGCTTAAATGCATGGTGACACGGTTCTTCCGATTGATGGAGAACGTGTTATATATGGTTCTATATAGAACCTTATATAGAGAATAGTTCTGTATATAGGTTTTCTTTTAGTTACGTTGTCATAATTGTAGGTTTCTGTCACTGAATGGCACTTATTTATGATTACTCCATAAATAAACTCATGACTGGCTCACTGGTGGTTTTGATAGTAAATATCTGATGTCTATATATGTGTCTATATATGTCTATATATGTGTGTTGTAGACATGGACATGGTGACCCCTGGTTCCCATCACCACCAGCACCACTGTAAAGAACATCTGAGTCTCTACAATGACCCATTCCATGTCAAACCCACTCTGAACGGCTTGGTTTCCATCTCAACCACTGAATTATGGAGCCATTATGGGAAAATCAGTGGAATTCCTTTTTTAGGAGTCCTGTAAAAATGTGTGAAGTATGGAATACTGTGATTAGAGAGTTGATCTCAGTTCTTCAGGCAGATTTCAGAGGGCTGATGTTGAGAGCAGAACCGAGCTGGTGAGATAATGAAGAGTTCCTATCACTCCTGAGGGACAGATTTGGCCGCCGCGCAAACGCATTCCTGTCACTCACGCGGGATTAGCGAGAGCATGAGTGAAATACTCACATGGTCTGCAGCAGTGGGTTCCCCACAAACGCTCTCTCAGGAATGGCTCGGATGTTGTTGTTGTGGAACCCCCTGATAAAGAACAGAAAGCACGTGTCCTGTCTGAGCATTGGGCTCGAAAGCATAGTGCGCACCAGTTACAGAAACATTCCTGACTTGGAAATCTCTTCAGACGCCATTACAACTTCAGTTATTACAGCTCCTAGATTCATAACCGTATGCTTTAGCTCCATATAAGATCCCAACTAGATAGCATCACTTTAAGACTATCCCAACTTCGGGATAAACTCCCAGAGGTGTCCTAGTTTGTGTTTAACCTCCAGTTCCTACTGCTAGGTGTTCTATTAAACAGAGCTTGTTATTGTTTGTAGGCAGCTGTTCAGACGGAACAACATGTTCGCTGTAACCGCCATAATGCCTGTACAATTATTCATGTTGCAAAACGCTTGTTTCACTGATGAGGGTGATGTTTATTTCTGACTCTGAGGTTGAAAACCCCAGACAGACGCCTTCGTGCTCTCTCATTACCTGTGCATGTTCATGTCGGTGAAAATACGCCAAATAAAACACTGCCGTGATGGCGGTAACAAGGAGACGGAGCTGTTTATCAGGAGGAATACGTTAGTGCCGCTTGCATTCCCGCCGTTGCCGGCATGGAAAGGACATGGCTGTGTCGTTTAAAAAGTGCCCTATGATGTTCATATGATCCAAACAGTCATTCTGACAGATTGTAATACACTGCAGGAAGTGTAGGGGGCGATATGACCCACACGGTCATTCCGACAGACTGTAATACATTACAGGAAGTGTAGGGGGCGATATGACTCACACGGTCATTGTGATTCTGACAGACTGTAATACACTACAGGAAGTGTAGGGGGTGATATGTCCCACGCGGTCATTCCGACAGACTGTAATACATTACAGGAAGTGTAGGGGGCGATATGACTCACACGGTCATTGTGATTCTGACAGACTGTAATACACTACAGGAAGTGTAGGGGGCCATATGACCCACACGGTCATTCTGACAGACTGTAATACACTGCAGGAAGTGTAGGGGGCGATATGACCCACACGGTCATTCTGACAGACTGTAATACACTACAGGAAGTGTAGGGGGCGATATGATCCACACGGTCATTCTGACAGACTGTAATACACTGCAGGAAGTGTAGGGGGCGATATGACTCACACGGTCATTGTGATTCTGACAGACTGTAATACACTACAGGAAGTGTAGGGGGCGATATCACCCACATGGTCATACTGACAGACTGTAATACACTGCAGGAAGTGTAGGGGGCGATATGACCCACACGGTCATTCTGGCAGACTGTAATACACTACAGGAAGTGTAGGGGGCGATATGACCCACATGCTCATTCTGACAGACTGTAATACCCTACAGGAAGTGTAGGGGGCGATATGACTCACGCGGTCATTCTGACAGACTGTAATACACTACAGGAAGTGTAGGGGGCGATATGACCCACACGGTCATTCCGACAGACTGTAATACCCTACAGGAAGTGTAGACTTGATGGTGGTGGTAAAGAGAGGAACTGCCAAAGCCAGAAGGTTTAATTAGTTGGTTAATCCAATGATAGTTCATAAATGTAGTTGTTCTCGTGTACTGGTATCTTTCTGTCTTGAGAAAAAGCAGGACAGAGCAGCGGGTTTGGTGCTGTGGCTGCTCCACTGCTGCTTGAGGAGACGTTTGTCTCTGCAGATGCACAGCGAGGCTTTAGTGAACACATGTTGTCCGGAGGATCCGCTGATGTAAATATGTTTGGTATGGTATAGGAACACCTGTCGGGGGGCCGGAGCTCAGAGCCTAAACGCTTCAGGACACTTGAGACGGAAGGACTTACGCACTCATCTCACTGAACATCTGCTGTAGCTGCCGGAGATATGGAGATATGATCTGACCGCTGCGTTTCTCTGCTCTCACTGCGTTTGCGGAGGGTTAGCAGGCCGGATGGCGTTCATAGAGGGGACTCCGCGAACAGATGCATGCTGGGTAAAGTTACTGAGGGTTACTCACAGCTCCTGGAGCTTGGCCAGCGTTCGGATAGCCACGGGAAACTCCTGCAGGGCGTTAAAGTTCAGCTCACTGCAGAGAAAGAAAGAAATAGAGGAGTCAACAGAGGGAGGAGAGAGACAGCAGATTCAGTAGTTGATTTCTGGTTTTAGAAGGGCACTGCAGACCACTGTGGTTTTTAAAGAGTCTATATGTCTGCTGGTTATTTTAGTGTTTTGAGAGAATGTTTCATTTTTTGGTTTATGGGGGACACTGTATGTCCAATGCTTGTTGGTTTTTTTTTAGGTTTTTGAGGGCCACTGTAAGTCAACTGATTTGTTTTTTAGGGACACTGTAGGTGAGATGGTTGATTTGTTTGGTTTTTGAGGGGCACTATAGGTCAGCTGTTTGTTTTTTAAGGGACACTGTAGGTTAGATGGTTGATTTGTTTGGTTTTTGAGGGGCACTGTAGGTGAGTTGGTTGATTTGTTTGGTTTTTAAGGGGCACTATAGGTGAGTTGGTTGATTTGTTTGGTTTTTGAGGGACACTGTATGTCGGTTGATTTGTTTGGTTTTTGAGGGGCACTGTAGGCGAATTGGTTGATTTCTTTGGTTTTTAAGGGGCACTGTAGGTGAGTTTGTTGATTTGTTTGGTCTTTGAGAGGCACTATAGGCGAATTGGTTGATTTGTTTGGTTTTTGAGGGGCACTGTAGGTGAGTTGTTTGATTTGTTTGGTTTTTAAGGGGCACTGTAGGTGAGTTGTTTGATTTGTTTGGTTTTTGAGGGGCACTGTAGGTGAGTTGGTTGATTTGTTTGGTTTTTGAGGGGCACTGTAGGTGAGTTGGTTGATTTGTTTGGTTTTTGAGAGGCACTATAGGCGAATTGGTTGATTTGTTTGGTTTTTGAGGGGCACTGTAGGTGAGTTGTTTGATTTGTTTGGTTTTTAAGGGGCACTGTAGGTGAGTTGGTTGATTTGTTTGGTTTTTGAGGGGCACTGTAGGTGAGTTGGTTGATTTGTTTGGTTTTTAAGGGGCACTATAGGTGAGTTGGTTGATTTGTTTGGTTTTTGAGGGACACTGTATGTCGGTTGATTTGTTTGATTTTTGAGGGGCACTGTAGGTGAGTTGTTTGATTTGTTTGGTTTTTGAGGGGCACTGTAGGTGAGTTGTTTGATTTGTTTGGTTTTTGAGGGGCACTGTAGGCGAATTGGTTGATTTGTTTGGTTTTTGGGGGGCACTGTAGGTGAGTTGGTTGATTTGTTTGGTTTTTGAGGGGCACTGTAGGTGAGTTGTTTGATATGTTTGGTTTTTGAGGGGCACTGTAGGCGAATTGGTTGATTTGTTTGGTTTTTGGGGGGCACTGTAGGTGAGTTGTTTGATTTGTTTGGTTTTTGAGGGACACTGTAGGTCAGTTTGATTTGTTTGCTTTTTAAGAGAAACTGTAGGTCGGTTGATTGGTTTTTGAGGGGCATTGTAGGTTGGTTGATTTGTTTGGTTTTTGAGGGGCACTGTAGGTGAGTTGTTTGATTTGTTTGGGTTTTAAGAGAAACTATAGGTCAGTTGTCTGGTTTTTGAGAAGCACTGTAGGTCAAATGCTTGTTTTTTCTAGTGTTTGAGGAACATTGTAGGTCAACTATTTAGTATTTGAGGGTCACTATGCATCAACTGGTTGCTTTGTTTGGTTTTTTGAGAGACACTGTAGGTCCAGTGCTTGTTTTTCTAGTGTTTTAGGAACATTGTAGGTCATTTGTTTGCTTTTTGAGGGTCACTGTACATCACTTGGTTGATTTGTTAGGCTTTTGAGAGTCACTGTAGGCCAAATGCTTGTTTTTCCAGTACAGGGCGAATACTGTAGGTCCAATGCTTGATTTTCTAAATTTTTAAGGGGCACCCAGCGGCCCAGTAGATGTTCTTTTCTATTTTTAATGACGCTGTAGGTCAGTTGGTCGGCTTTGGAAAGGGAACTGTAAGCCCATTGGTTGATTGCTTTGCTTTCTGAAGGGGCGCCGTACCTCGACTGGTGGGTTTTCTTTTCTCTGCCAGCCACCATTCTAAACGCCGCGATGTTTTGACACTCTAATTTCATCGTTCAGACTCCGTGTCCATAAAATAAGCAAACAGCTGGAGAGCGGTTAGAGTGATCGGGCCTCGCCGGCTTCGCGGCGGCTTCTCCCGAGAGACGGAGGCAGCTGTTCTTAACTCCGCATGACGTGACCTTCCCTGCACACGCGTTATTTTGGATGTATGCGTTTCATTAGCCTTCTAGGAGAGCCCGGTCCAAAAAGCGAGATGGAACCAAAACACGAGCGGTTGCTAAGGTCAAGTTCTCTACAGTGCAGGTGCCATCTCTCTCCTGCACTGTTTTGGTTGGACACCAACGCTTCTTTTTCATCTCTCCTTCCAGCAGCAGGTCTTCAGTGAGTAATTACGGAGGAAACTCCTGTAACGGAACCCGAGACCAGTTCAGAAAACCCTTGTAAAGAAGCCGTTAGAGCCGAGCCTGGCCCCGATTTCTCTGCTCTTAGTCATGAGGCCTAAAGCCTGTGCTGAAAGAGCCTCATCAAACCTGTAATTATACGCTTTATCCCTCAGTGTTAAGTGTGAGCTTTCAAAGCTTTCTAAACGTTTATGTAGTTTAGCTCTCTTTTTTTTTAAGAGAAAAGGCTGCTGGCAGGGTTCCAGACTTTTTGAAGTGATTCTGGAGAGCTGAGAAGCTGTGTGTGTGTGTGTGTGTGTGTGTTACTTGTGAAGACTTAGTTATAAGTCTATGTGTGAGGTTTGTTCTGGTGTGTGTACGGTATACTGACACTAAGACTGTTTATAAAACTCTTTCAGCTCCAGACTAAACCACAACGTAACCTTAACGCATAAGTAATATCTGACACATGAATATTCATTACTCATTCATCTTCGCTACTCTTACAAGAATTTGTATTTGTCCTAAAAGTAATTTCAAGTATTTTACTGAAAAGATCATTGAAATCTCAGTGTTTTATGGTTTAATCGAGATTAAAGTTAATACAAATATAATAAATGATAAAAAAAAAAATGTTTTTAGGCCAAGATATCGAGATGAAATCCAGAATTAAGTTCTAATGCACTTAAAATCCTGAATGAGGTTCTAATAAAATGAATAAAAATTAAATATCCAAATAAAGTGCTTATAAGATTAATATCCAGAATACAATTGTAATAATATCAACATGCAGAATAACGTTTTCATAAAATTCACATCCAGAATAAAGTTCTACTAAATTAAATACCAGAATGAAGTTAAAATAAAATTAATATCCAGAATAAAGTTTTAATAAAATTAATATCCAGAATGAATTTCTACTACAAATAACATCCAGAATGAAGCTCTAATAAAATTCATATTCAGAATAAGGTTCTAATGAAATAATTATTCAAAATGAAGTTAGAAATTAATATAGAGATATTAAGTTAAAATGAATATAGAGAATGGAGTTCTAATAAAAATTCTATTCAGAATTAATGTCTTATAAAAGTAACATCCAGAATAAAGTTTTAATAAAATTATTACCTAGAATTCTAATAATAATATAATTCTACTAAATCCTTATCAGAATTCATTTCTAGTAAAAAATTACCCTCAAGAATAAAATTCTAATAAAATTCTAACATACAGAATAAAGTTGTAATAAAACTAATATTTCTGGAATGCCTTGTTTCAAATCTCAGGCAAAGAACATATTAAGGAATTACTAAAAATACATAATTACAGCATATAATTTATCATGTAACAACTTTCTGATGCTTCACAACATCAGATATTAGTACTGAATATTAAATTTCGTAATCAATAAAGCTGATCTGATCTTTCAATCAGTGAAATAATGTGTCTCAGCTTGCTTAGTGCTGAACTACTGCCTGCAGTGTTCAGTTGACTGATTAAGGCTGTAATAAAGTTGGCGGGAATCTGACCGCAGCAGGGGTCACTCTGGGATCACACTGACTGTTTACATTACAGAGACTGAAAGTGGATCCTAAACTGCTTTGAGTTATGTTAATGACAGGTGCGCGGGTTTATCACCAAACAGCGTCTGTAATCTTCCTGCGTTCACTTCAGTGGATCAATTATTACTCAATCAGCTCTGCTGTTTACACCCGGCCTACAGCACGACCGCCGCCGGCACAAGCAGCCACCACTCTCTATTAATTTCACATCATCTTATTAAAGCTGCTGTTGGCGCCGCGCTGAAGCCAGAGCCGCTGAAATTACAGAGCAAAGCCCTGATAGTAAACGCAGGAAGCGCTTTCATCTTCCATCTTTCATCTCTACACTTACAGGGTCTCCAGGCTGCGCAGCCCCTCGAAGCTGTTCTGTCCCAGAGTGTAGATCTGATTATTATGAAGATGCCTGAACACAAAAACAACCATTAAAACCGCACACAAGTTCAATTAGAGAGTAAACAGTTTATATAAACAGTAAACAGTTCAGGATGTAAAACATAAAATGCACTCATCATCAACAGAACAGCTGCACCCGGAAGGAGGTGTGGGATTGCAGTGGTGTTGGGAAGGAAGATAAAGGTTACCAGGATCAATAAATGATGATCAATTTAGACTGATATGATCAATATTTATTGAGCTACACATACAGAAGTCTGTCTCTCAGTATGGCGTGGGGCCGCCGTGTTTGCTAACCCAACATGCCAGACGTCTCGGCATGGAGCTGTAGAGGTTCCTAATGGTGTCCTGTGATAATCCAT
>CM067489.1:32532020-32545472 GCA_034552555.1 Semaprochilodus insignis
AACTCGCCGAATAAAAGAGGGAAAGTGCGGGAGGAACCGGGAGAACAATGGAGCTCAAAGCAAATGATTCCAACGTGAGAGAGCAGCTTTAATTCAGCAGCAGACAGCTTTATCACGGCCAATCGACTGAAACCCCTGACATCTGAGCGCCCAGCAGAGAGCGGCCTGTGTTCGGGCGAATAAGCGAGCCTTTGTGGCCGAGACGTCTTTATCGAGCAGATCGCGGTGCCACAACAGGCATTGTGAAGCCAGACTTCAAACGGTCGCCTCTGACATGAAGAACAGGCCTGTGTTCTCCAGGATTCATTAGAATACAACAACCTATTTATTCTTCTCTTCCTTTTCCGCCGCTCTCTCTCGCCCTCCTTTTCTCCTTTCATACTTTTGACTACAGGGTCTCTCTCTCTCTCTCCTTGTGCGAGATGTTCATCAGCGTGGCTTGTTTGTGGTTCAGAGCGAGGTTTCTAAATGTGTGTAAACGTGTACATCACTCTGGCTTCCGAAATCACGTTTCAGAGATGACGTGCCCACCACCACCGCCAGCGCCACACCGCCACGTCCGGGCCAGCGTTCAAGCATTTAGATAAACAGAGCCGCTAACAGCACGCTGGAGGGAAGGAGGTGCAGAGAGAAAGAACGTTTATGTACTTACAGGACTTTGAGGTTCTTCAGGCCATGGAGGGCAGAGCCACTGATGGTCCTAAGCTGGTTCCCAGAGAGCCTCCTGCAGAAGAAGATCTTTGGGTCATTTACGAGGACTTATAAGCAGACACCTGTACGTAAGCTTAGTTTTAGGCAGGTAGCATTGGGGCTACAGAAGTGTCTTAGAAAGATACTGGCTAACACTTCACTGTAGGCTGCTGTTCATAAGCCTACATGAACACTTGCATAAGCGGGTCATGACAACTGACACTACACTACAGAAATGTTTATAGACTCTTAATCCAGTAGGCGTCATGTGTCATAAAGGCTGTGTCAGCTAACTTTGATCAAAACTATTAAATGGAACCTCTATGAAGCCTATTGGCATAAGCATTTATAAACATCTACGCAGGGTTATGTCTGCTGTCGTCACAAGCTTGTCGTCGCTGTCCAATGAAAAACCATGCATCTCCATTTTTTTAGAGTTTTACTGTTATGTATCATTTGAACACAGTAGTGGATGTTTACACTGTATGATGAATGGACCAATGGAAACGGCCCAAAACTGCTGGGTAAAAAAGTCTGGTTCCATGGACTTCCATTCAGGTTATATTTGGTTTTTGGTCTCTCCTGTAAAGCTGCCATTTTGGAGATACTTGTTTTTCTTTGGACAGCCACATAATGTAGGTGTCATGTAGCCTTGCCAATATTAGGGTTGACAAATATTGTAGCACTGCTCTGCCATTCTGACTGTGGACAAGAAATAGAAGCAGTGTGTGAAAAAGGTTAATGTGAATGGAAGTTTTGGGAATTCTATAGGTCGGGTTCCACATTTATGGAAGCCAGAAGGAGTTATGCACATATGGCTGCCATCACAGGTTTCAAGATATATTCAAAATAGTGTATTATCCAAATCTGAAAGCACGGTGTTGTTAATGATTGCGCAGGGCACAGTGCTATTGTTTTCCGACTGTACATTCTTCTTCTTCTTGGTACTCATTTTTTGTCCACTACCTAGTCCCACATTTTTCAAAATATCAAGACCGTCTGATCAGAAATGCTGTGCTTGTATACAACTTTTTGATTCGACATTAAATTTCCGAATTCTTTTCCATTAAGAATGAATGGGTTGGCATGCATACTACTACAGTAGTATGTACTGCACACTGTATATGCCCCCTGTGTGTGGTATACAGTACGGTAACAAGTTCTGACATACAGTGTAGTATACTAATACAGTCACATGACCAGTTACCTCACATTCACCTCAGAGCTGTTATTACTGTATCCACTGTTTAGAGCTAGCTGCTGCTAACGCTGCTCAGTTCACCTGAAATACGTTTAGCCTAGCTGTTAGCTCCCCTCGGCTATTTCACTCTAAAACTGATCCTCTAAAGCGAGTTCATCTTTTATTAATCTTCAGACTTGTATATTTTAACTTTCTGAGGCTCATTCTGATGAACACACACCCCACTACAATCACTACACACACATTTACACTCGGAGTTGGCTGCTTTCTGCTACCCAGTGTTACCCGCCGCCATTTTCTCTGGCTGAAGCAGGCTAAGAGTTGGTGAGGGGGATGATGGGATGCAGTGCACCATGAAGATAGCTCCACCTGTATACTAGAACATCTGACTGGAGTAGAACACCATCCGGGTATCTCCAGTGCACTACAGATCTTCAGTTTGGTCACATACTACATACTACATACTACTTTTAGGTAGATTTAGTACATGAGTAGTATGTAGTATGTAGTATGCAGAACTCACACCATTAAGATCAGTACATAGCACATACTGTGTAGTACTAGTGTGTAGTACACAATTGTGACGTAGCCCTACTTTCCTGCAGGGCCTAATTCCAATCGCTATTAGCCACACCTACTTCACCTAATCAACCTCTTCTCAAGTCCCTGATTGGCTGGATCAGACGTACTAGGGTTAAGTAAGGGGGCGGGGCAGCTTACTGAATACAGACTGGAACTAAGCTCTCCAGGAGGAGGGCTGGCTCACTTCTACGTTTAGAAGAGTTTAGAAAAATGCTTTGGAGGAAGCAAAGCTATTTAAAGGCATTTGCAGGGAAAGTGTGAGTGATGGCGGGGAGTCACTGGGGGGAGTGATTGAGCTCCAACTGTAAATGGAAGAACAAAGAATGTGCTGATGAAGACAGAGCTTTGCCACACACACCAGTCTGTTTAACTGCAGGAGTTTAACGAGAATTTTATTTACAAGCTCTTTTTAAGACACCCGGGGACGCTGTGCAATTAGACCACAAGACAACTCTGAAAGCAGCACAATAATAAGGCAATTAGGTACCAGAATGATGAGGTGTGAGGCCTTTTCTCCGCTTTCTGTACTTTTACCACCAACGCTTTGACGCTGTAATTATTCCGATGATCAAACTGAGACTGAACATGTTTGGGCAAACAGCGAAATCAGGTGGAAGAGCTCATAAAGGAGTAAATAAGAGTTTGATGTAGAATGTAAACAGTGTTCAAGTTTCCAGTCCGTACAGACTTGTGATGACTTCACTGTTTGTGAAAAAACAATGTATTGTCGCTGTCCAAAGAAAAACAAGTATCTCCAAAATAGCAACTTTACAGGAGAGGCCAAAACCCAATTTAATTCTAATGTAAGTCAATGGAACCAGACGATTTTCCAAGCGTGTTTTGGATATTTCTGGTGATCCATTCATCATGAAATGTCCACCCAATGTAAACAGCAGCTCATGTGATCAAATGATGCCAAAAAATAAAAATCAACCAAATTGGACATACATGGTTTTCATTGGACAGCGACGATATATAGAGTGTATGTATACCCACTGATTCAACCTACAGCAGTTTAACCCCACCCATCCAGCCTATAGCAGTTTAGCGCTACCCTTTCAGCCTGTAGTAGTTTAGGCCCACCCATGCAGCATACACCATCATAGACCTGCGCATTCATTATAAAGCATTTAACCACACCCATTCATTATATAGCAGTTTGGCCCCACCCATTTACTCTACAGTAGTTTAGCCCCTCCCATTCTGCCTATAGCACTTTAGGCCCGCCCATTCAGCCTACAACAGTTTGGTTCTGCCTATTCATCTTACGACAGCTGAACCCACTCAATGATCATATAGTAGTTTGGCTCCACCCATTCAGCCTACAGTAGTTTAGATTTACCCTTTCATCATACAGCAGTTTAGCCCCACCCATTCTGCTTACAGCAGTTTAACTCTGCCCCAGTCATCATAAAGTATTTTAGTGCCACCAATTCAGCCTAGAGCAATTTAACTCCATCCATTCAGCCTACAGCAGTTTAGCCCCACCCTTTCAGCCTTTAGCAGTTTAGCCCAACCAATTCAGTCTACAGCAGTTTAGTCCCACCCATTCAGTCTACAACAGTTTAGCCCTACCAATTCAGTCTACAGCAGTTTAGTCCCACCCATTCAGTCTACAACAGTTTAGCCCCACCCTTTCAGCCTATAGCAGTTTAGCCCCACCAATTCAGTCTACAGCAGTTTAATCCTACCCATTCAGTCTACAACAGTTTAGTCCCACTCATTCAGTCTACAACAGTTTAGTCCCACCCATTCAGTCTACAACAGTTTAGTCCCACTCATTCAGCCTACAACAGTTTAGTCCCAGCCATTCAGCCTTTAGCAGTTTAGCCCCACCAATTCAGTCTACAGCAGTTAAATCCCACTCATTCAGCCTACAACAGTTTAGTCCCACCCATTCAGTCTACAGCAGTTTAGCCCCACCCATTCACACCGAAATTATAAGTAGTGTTTCCACCTGGACAGCATACAGTGCAGCCAACCAGAATAGAGCTCATTTACATATATCAGTATACTTCATTAGAATGTGTTTACAAGGACAGGAGAGTTTTTGTTGAATTTCAGTCGTGCAGTCGAGTGGAGTTGGTGTGGCGTTTCCAGGCTGGTATGCTGGCCTCGGTGTACAGCAGCTTTCTAGACTGTCCTGCATGCGATCAAACCACTTTCACATTAGTTCATCACTAAAACGTCCCTGTCCGGTACAGCGCATGTATTTTTGGAGGGGGTCTAATGCAGCCCCAACAGCGAGTGTCCGGTTGGAGGCCAGAGGTTTTGCTGACATTAGGCAGAAGAAGCCAGCGCCTGTGGGATGGCTGGTTAGCATTAGCTCCCCATGCTACGCATCTGTCTTCTCTTAGACGCCTCATTGGGGGCCAAAATACCGTAAAACTTTAATCACGGCCTCTTTTTTTGGTTTTAATTTGGGTTTGTTTGTGGAGAGATAATTGCAGTCGTAACTGAGGAGACTATTGTGAGCCCAAAGAAAGAAAAATAGAACCTGATAGGCGTTTTGCTCGCTGCGATATCCTCGGTTTCCCTTGACGCTTGGCTGCAGCGCAGCGGGATCTGAGCAGGGAATGAGGTTTTTCCACGCAGGCTCGGATCCATGTGTATGGCACTTGTCATCTGATCATAACAGTGATCTTTATTTATGTACCTTATTGCACTGTTTATTGACTAATTCCTCAGTCCAGCTATGAAGACATTTGTTTTGCATCGTGTCCTTTCTCTCCCTTCAAAACTGAAGTGTCAGCTGCGGAGAGGAATGGACTTAACCTTGAATTGTCTTCTCTGTTTTTATTTTCAGAACAATTGCGCACACATGCACGCTGGTGGAGTCAGCAAACGGCTGCACCAACACCGAACGCGGTTGGTGAACTGCAGCTCATTTACTGAGCGATGCACAATATACTCCATCTTCTGCTGGAACACAATACTGTTCTAATAGCTTTGTTTTAAGAGGGTTTGTCACTCAGAGAGGTGGGGGAGGCATCTCTTCCAGACATAGAGACTCTACATTCTTACACTCAACTGATGTCTGAAAAAATACATATCCTGATATACCACATATACACTCGATGCATCACAATATTATACTATTGCCATATACCTCTAATATACACTGATCATTTAAAAAAAGCAGTTGCACAAATAGCAGCACCCAGAAGGAATCAACCGACAGGGATGAAACTTGGTGGGTAGGTTTGACATCATGAGACAATGATTCAAGTTTTACGCTCGGCCGAGCATGTGACGTAAGTAAGGACAGGCCTCAACACTACCTGACTGACCCAGCAGCCACAATTCAGTGAGCAGTGATGCCTCCATGAGTCATCCTGTTAGTGCCAGTACTATTGGCAGACGGCTGCACGACGCTGGACTACATGCACGCAGACCGTTATGCCGACTGTCCTTAACACCACATCAACGTCACCAAAGACTGCAATGGTGTTGCGCCAGACTGTCATGGAGTGATTCAGAATGGCAGCGGGTCATCTTCAGTGACGAGTCCCGCTTTCGTCTTGATGGAGACGGCAAACGACGACAAAAGCAAGGACTGGCCTTATTGCTCTACCTGACTGACCCAACAGCCAAAATTGCGGACACTCATTGTGCAGTGGTGCCTCCATGAGTCATCCTGTTAGTACCAGCGCCATTGGCAGACGGCTGCACCACGCAGGACTACATGCACACAGACCGTTACGACGACTGTCCTTAACACCACGTCAGCGTCACCAAAGACTGCAATGGTGTCGTGCCAGACTGTCTTGGAGTGACTCGTCTTCAGTGACAAGTCCCGCTTTGGCTTGATGGAGACGGCAAACAACAACAAAAGCTAGGATGGGCAAGCAGTGATGCCCTCCACTTCCATCAAGTGGTCTTCATTATCTGATGAGGTTATGATTCTTTGACTGATTTAAGAAAGAGAAGATCTCCTCAGGCCAGATGGTTTAGAGCTGGAGTAGAAATACATATCGTCACTGTCCAAAGAAAAACAAGTATCTCCAAAATGGCAACTTTACAGGAGAGGCCAAAAACCTCATTTAACTTTAATGTAAGTCAATGGAACCAGACATCTTTCCAAACAGTTTTGGGCCATTTCTGTTGGTCCATTCATCATGAGATTCTCACTCAGTGTAAACAGCAGCTCATGTGTTCAAATGATGCATAAAAGTAAAAAATGGACAAAAGTGGAGATACATGTTTTTCACTGGACAGCAACGATATGTAAGATTGTCTTCACAGAGACCACCAACATCACCATAAGCATCACCATCATTACTTTCACCATAATTACCACCACAATCACCACCACCGTCATCCTTATCTGCATCATCATCATCATCATCATCATCATAATCGCCACCATCATCATCACTACCATGATCTCCACCATCATCCCAAACACCACCGTGACCTTTATCTGTATCATCTTCACTACTGTCATCATCTCCATCACCATCACTCTCATTGTCTTCACCACCATAATCACCCCAACATCATCACTATCAATACCCATCACCACCATCATCTTCACCACCATCAGCACCATCATTACGTTCACCATCACCACCACCACAATCATCACTACCATGATCATCCCCACCATCATCCCAATCACCACCATGATCTTCATCTGTATCATCACTACTGTCATCATCTCCATCATGACTATCACTATATATCATCACCACCATAATCACCCCAACATCATCACTATCAATACCCATCACCACCATCATCTTCACCACCATCATTACGTTCACCATCATCACCACCACCACAATCATCACTACCATGATCATCCCCACCATCATCCCAGTCACCACCATGATCTTCATCTGTATCATCACTACTGTCATCATATCCATCATGACTATCACTATACATCATCGCCATCGCCAGCACAATCACCCCAACATCATCACTATCAATACCCATCACCACCATCATCACCATCATGACTATCACTATATATCATCGCCACCATAATCACCCCAACATCATCACTATCAATACCCATCACCACCATCATCTTCACCACCATCACCACCATCATCTTCATCTGTATCATCATCACTACTGTCATCATCACTATCATCGTCATCAGCTTCACTGACGTTATCCACATTAGACCACATGAGAGCCTGTGAGAGATTAATATTGGTATTTAGTTCTGATTTGAATTAGACTTATTGTTATGTTTACAGGTTTACAGACTGGAACCTGCACACAGAACAGAAACCTAACATACCTGTGATTCCTAATGTAACCATCTCTGGACTCCGGAGGGTTAATCTATTCTTCCTCTTTCCTGTATCTCCTGCTGCGCTGCTTAAAACGTATGTCATGTGTTGTTGTTGTTGTTGTTTCCATCATTGTGAGAATTTTATCTCTGTTTCGTGTCTCTTTCATCTCCTGTGTCTGATCAGATCAGCTGTGTGTGTGTGTGTGTGTGTGTGCTTGTTTGATGTTGTGAGTGTGTGAAGGTGGTATGAAGGTGAAGGTGTGTATGAGGGTGTGTGTGATATCATGCTCGGCTCTCAGAGGAACACTGAAATCAGACTTGGGATAAAATCAGGTTTCAGAGGAGAATGTGGACAGGCTGAGGTTCAGACAGATGTTCTGCCCTGATTGACCTATGAAGAGGAGAAGAGCAGAGTGAGGAGAAAAGGAGAGTGGAGAGATACTGCAACAGCCTGAGGAGGAGAGTGAGGAGATACTACAGCGGCCTGAGGAGCAGAGCGATGAAGATTTAGAGGATCTAGAGAAATATCAAGGACAAGGGAGAAAACCACAGCTGAATACACATGACTCATCACCTTTCTTACGTCGCATGCACAGCCAAGCATGAAACTTGAATCAACCTGATTTTCATTGTCAGCTGAAATGTAACGTCTGTCGAACATTAGAGTGCAACGTCTTACCTCATGTCAAATTGACGTTCAGGCCCTGCTAAGGTTAAGTACTGTTGTATGGAGAGGTCATGTAACACATGGATGGGTAGGTTTGACATCATAGGTGAGACATGCGAATGATTCAAGTTTCACACTCAGCCACACATGTGATGTAAGCAAGGACGGGCCTTATCACTGACCCAACAGCCACGATTCCAGACATTCAGCGAGCAGTGTTGTCCTCCATGAGTCATCCTGTTAGTGCAGCACCATTGGCAGACGGCTGCACCACGCAGGACTACATGCACACACGACCTTAACACCACGTCAGCGTCACCAAAGACTGCAATGGTGTCATATGTCAGACTGTCATGGAGTGACTCAGAACGGCAGCGGGTCATCTTCAGTGACGAGTCCCGCTTTTGTCTTGGTGGAAACGACCAACGAATCCGTGTGTCGAGGCACCGTGGCCAGCACCAAGAGGAACGGTTTGTTGTCACGTGTCTCACGTCCAGAAGGACTGGTGACCACCCATCTCCACCCCTACTGCACCATCTACAGGAACTGTGTGAGAATATTCATATTCAAGCTGCATGGGATGGATTATCACAGGACACCATTAGGAACCTCTACAGCTCCATGCTGAGACGTCTGGCATGTTGGGTTAGCAAACACGGTGGCCCGACGCCATACTGAGAGACAGACTTCTGTATGTGTAGCTCAATAAATATTGATCATATCAGTCTAAATTGATCATCATTTATTGATCCTGGTGGCCTTTATCTTCCTTCCCAACACCACTGCAACCCCACACCTCCATCCAGCTATTCCTTTGATGTATTTACACCATAGTCAGTCCTGATTTACTGTTTCACTGAACTCTCCCAATAATTGGTGCGGATTCACTTTAGATTCTTCCTAATTCATAAAATTTCTCCCGGGGCCAAACACTTCACTTTTCCCAGCACTGTTACCCATAATTCCCTTCAGCATACCCACTTATTAACGTGTACAGTGAAACGTTTTTGGCTGCTGAGCGTAAAGACCGCTTACTGTAGAGGGTTAGTGTCAACGTGTAGCATATATGGCTAAACATAACCTTCTACAGTAAATGGTCTTTATTCTCAGCAACAGTAAAAGCTTAAATTATTAGCTTTAATCCACCTGCAGCGCTGACTCAGCTCCACCACACTCATGGTGTAATTACAGCCCGTAAAGCAGAGGATGTGAGATGAAGTGGAGTGGACGAAGGGTGCAGGTGAAGCGCTGAGATCATTAATGACAGAGTTGAAAAGGAAAAGAAAGAGCAGAAATGCTGAGAGTGAAACACAGCACTCTATAATCTACACACGTTCCTCAGGAAACCCAGCCAGGGTGCTCAGCAGGACTGTCCTCTGAGAGCTCCTCCATCATCAGAAATCATCCGTCACCTCATCAGAAATCAGCTAAACGTGATTTAGGAAACTGTGTTGATGTGGACGAAACGTTTATGTTTAACTCACTTAACGCAGATTCATTTCACACCCCGCTCAGTTTATACCCCATAAACACATTCGACTGAAGGAACAGCATGCTGGATATGTTACTGTGCATTTCACTGTATATGTTAATTTACATGTTACTGTACATGTTACTGTATGTTACTGTATATGTTAATGTATATGTTACTGCACATGTTACCGTATATGTTCATGTATGTTACTCTATATGTTAATTTACATGCTGTTGATGTTGATGTATATGTTACTGTACATTTGACTGTATATGTTAATTTAAATGTTACCGCATATGTTAATATATGTTAATGTATGTTACTCTATATGTTACTGTACATTTTACTGTATATGTTGATGTATGTTACTGCACGTTACTGTATATGTTCATGTATGTTACTCTATATGTTAATTTACATGCTACTGCTCATGTTGATGTATATGTTACTGCACATGTTACTGTATGTTACTGTGTATGTTAATGTATGTTACTCTATATGTTACTGTACATTTTACTGTATATGTTACTGTACATTTTACTGTATATGTTACTGTACATTTGACTGTATATGTTGATGTATATGTTACTGCACATGTTACTTTATATGTTGATGCATATGTTACTGCACATGTTACTGTATATGTTCATGTATGTTACTCTATATGTTAATTTACATGCTACTGCTTATGTTGATGTATATGTTACTGTACATTTGACTGTATATGTTGATGTATATGTTACTGCACATGTTACTGTATATGTTAATGTATGTTACTCTATATGTTACTGTACATTTTACTGTATATGTTGATGTATATGTTACTGCACATGTTACTGTATATGTTACTGCACATGTTACTGTATATATTCATGTAAGTTATTCTATATGTTATATCTATATCTATCTATATGGTATATTTACATGCTACTGCTTATGTTGATGTATATGTTACTGTACATTTGACTGTATATGTTACTGTACATTTCACTGTATATGTTAATGTATGCTACTGTATATGGTTATTTACATGTTACTGCATATGTAACTGTATATGTTACTGTTTGTGGTACTGTACATTTTACAGCATATGTTGTACATTTTACTGTATATGTCAATCTATATGTTACTATACATTTTACTGTTTGTGGTATTGTACATGTTATGTTATTGTACATTTTACTGCATATCACTGTATATAGTAGTGTACATTGTACTGTATATGTTGATGTGTATGTTAGTGTACATTGTACTGTATATGTTTATGTATATGTTAATGCACATTCACTATACATGGGTCAAGTACAAGTTTTTACAGATTAGTTTGACTGGTCCAGATTAAAACCCTATAGAGAACAACCAGGTTTTGCCTTCTGCTCCTCATCTTACCGAGGAACATAACATTCCTATCCCTGTATTCCAAGACACAATTCCCACATTCACAGTGCTGCAAATGTTAAACTGATTAGATTGATGATTAGATTGATGAACATTCAGGAGCATTCACACATCTGGACTGGTACACAAAATCCCCAGATTTTAATCCTCTGGAACATTTGTGGGACTACCTGGAACAACCAGTGAACCACCAGGGAAGGCATCCACGAAATCTGGCCCAATTGCCCAATTCTTTGATGTAAGAGTGTCTGAACATTGATGTGGCCTACATCCAGAAACTTGTCCAGTACATGCCCAATTCAATCACAGCTGCTATTCGTGCTTGTGGAGGTATTACATGCTGTTAGGTACATTTCAGTCACAGGGGACTCAATATGTTTGTGCAGTGTGATATGTGCAACCACATTTTGCTGTTATTCATTTAGCATATTTTGCTTTTTATTAATATAATACGATCGTTAATGCCTTATAGTCCAGACACATCAATCAAAGAAGCTGCTGGTGTTCTCAGAACAATGGACTGACCACCCCAGAGTCCAGACCTCAACACCACTGAATGTGTTTTGGGTTATTTGGACTGAGCAGCTTGAACCTCCTGAAAAGAATGGAAGCTGTAATAAAGGTAAAGAATGGGCACAATAAACACCTGCTATTATATTTAGCTCTTGTAGTTTGTTAAAATTATGAAATATTATAAGTTATAATGATATAATGATACATTTGTATTGCTTAAATCTCTCTGTCAGGCTTAATATAGGCGAGTTTCTCCCCTCAGACAATGTGTCACCTCACACATTGACTAATTCGCTCCATATGAGCAGAGCTGCTGGTTTATTATAGTGGTGTGGGTGGGGGGGGTGTAGGGGGTGCGCTGCGGTAGGTTCAGACACACACATGCACTCTCTGATGGCTGTCAATCAAACTGATCCATTAACAGCAGCCAGCAGAACACACACTGAGACCTTTGACCTTTTACCTAAATAATCCATGCTGTGTTAATCTTATTAATTAAAGATAATAGACAAGCGTTCCTTTACCTACACCTCGGACTGAGCTGTGTATATTAGTCATAACTCAGTATTATCATTATATGCTAATTAAGGGCTTTTAAATGGACCGTATCATGGAAAACCGAACGTTCCTCACTTTCAGGACGTTAACACTCACATGAAACGAACCACACATCAAAACAGTCCACTGTTTTTAAGATGTCAAGCCTATATTAACGTAGCTCCACACATACAAGCCTGCAGTAATTTAGCTCCACCCATTCCGCCTAAAGCACTTTAGCTCCACCCATTCGGCCTACAGCAATTTGGCTCCACTCATTCAGTCTATAGCAGTTTAGCTCCACCCGTTCAGCCTACATTAGTTTAGCTCCACCCATTCAATCTACTTCAGTTTAACTCGTATTCACCCCGCAGTAGTTTAGCCCCACCCATTTTATCTCCACCCATTCAGCCTACTTCAGTTTGGCACTAATTATTCAGCCTCTTGCAATTTAGCTCCACCCAATCAGCCTATAGTCATTGAGCTCCACCCATTCAGGCCACAGCGATTTGGCTCCACCCATTCAGCCTATAGACGTTTAGCTCCACCCGTCTTTCTTCTCCACCCATTCAGCCTATAGTAATTTAGCTCCACCTATTCAGCCTATAGCAGTTTAGTTCCACCCATTCAGCCTACAGCAGTTTAGCTCCACCCATTCGGCCTCTAGCAGTTCAGCTCCAACCACTCAGCCTACAGCAGTTTAGCTCCACCTATTCCGTCTACAACAGTTTAGTTCCACCCAATCGGCTCAAAGCAGTTTAGCTCCCTTACTTCAGCCTACACCCTTTTAGCCCCAACCATTTTAGCTTTCCCCTTTAGCTTGCTTCAGTTTAGCCTTGCTCATTCAGCTTAAAGCATCTTAGCCCCACCAATTCAGCCTGCAGCTGTTAAGCCCCACCCATTCGGCCTACAGCAGTTTAGCCCCACCCATTTTAGCTTTCCCCTTTAGCCTGCTTCAGTTTACCCTCGCTCATTCAGCTTAAAGCATCTTAGCCTCACCAATTTAGCCTGCAGCTGTTTAGCCCCACCCATTCAGGCTACAGCAGTTTAGCCCCACCTATTCAGCCTACAGCAGTTTAGCCCCACCTATTCAGTCTACAGCAGTTTAGCCCCACCCATTCAGCCTACAGCAGTTTAGCCCA
>CM067489.1:32545972-32559507 GCA_034552555.1 Semaprochilodus insignis
TGGGCTAAACTGCTGTAGGCTGAATGGGTGGGGCTAAACTGCTGTAGACTGAATAGGTGGGGCTAAACTGCTGTAGGCTGAATAGGTGGGGCTAAACTGCTGTAGCCTGAATGGGTGGGGCTAAACAGCTGCAGGCTAAATTGGTGAGGCTAAGATGCTTTAAGCTGAATGAGCAAGGGTAAACTGAAGCAGGCTAAAGGGGAAAGCTAAAATGGGTGGGGCTAAACTGCTGTAGGCCGAATGGGTGGGGCTTAACAGCTGCAGGCTGAATTGGTGGGGCTAAGCTGCTATAAGCTGAATGAGCAAGGCTAAACTGAAGCAAGCTAAAGGGGAAAGCTAAAATGGTTGGGGCTAAAAGGGTGTAGGCTGAAGTAAGGGAGCTAAACTGCTTTGAGCCGATTGGGTGGAACTAAACTGTTGTAGACGGAATAGGTGGAGCTAAACTGCTGTAGGCTGAGTGGTTGGAGCTGAACTGCTAGAGGCCGAATGGGTGGAGCTAAACTGCTGTAGGCTGAATGGGTGGAACTAAACTGCTATAGGCTGAATAGGTGGAGCTAAATTACTATAGGCTGAATGGGTGGAGAAGAAAGACGGGTGGAGCTAAACGTCTATAGGCTGAATGGGTGGAGCCAAATCGCTGTGGCCTGAATGGGTGGAGCTCAATGACTATAGGCTGATTGGGTGGAGCTAAATTGCAAGAGGCTGAATAATTAGTGCCAAACTGAAGTAGGCTGAATGGGTGGAGATAAAATGGGTGGGGCTAAACTACTGCGGGGTGAATACGAGTTAAACTGAAGTAGATTGAATGGGTGGAGCTAAACTAATGTAGGCTGAACGGGTGGAGCTAAACTGCTATAGACTGAATGAGTGGAGCCAAATTGCTGTAGGCCGAATGGGTGGAGCTAAAGTGCTTTAGGCGGAATGGGTGGAGCTAAATTACTACAGGCTTGTATGTGTGGAGCTACGTTAATATAGGCTTGACATCTTAAAAACAGTGGACTGTTTTGATGTGTGGTTCGTTTCATGTGAGTGTTAACGTCCTGAAAGTGAGGAACGTTCGGTTTTCCATGATACGGTCCATTTAAAAGCCCTTAATTAGCATATAATGATAATACTGAGTTATGACTAATATACACAGCTCAGTCCGAGGTGTAGGTAAAGGAACGCTTGTCTATTATCTTTAATTAATAAGATTAACACAGCGTGGATTATTTAGGTAAAAGGTCAAAGGTCTCAGTGTGTGTTCTGCTGGCTGCTGTTAATGGATCAGTTTGATTGACAGCCATCAGAGAGTGCATGTGTGTGTCTGAACCTACCGCAGCGCACCCCCTACACCCCCCCCACCCACACCACTATAATAAACCAGCAGCTCTGCTCATATGGAGCGAATTAGTCAATGTGTGAGGTGACACATTGTCTGAGGGGAGAAACTCGCCTATATTAAGCCTGACAGAGAGATTTAAGCAATACAAATGTATCATTATATCATTATAACTTATAATATTTCATAATTTTAACAAACTACAAGAGCTAAATATAATAGCAGGTGTTTATTGTGCCCATTCTTTACCTTTATTACAGCTTCCATTCTTTTCAGGAGATTCAAGCTGCTCAGTCCAAATAACCCAAAACACATTCAGTGGTGTTGAGGTCTGGACTCTGGGGTGGTCAGTCCATTGTTCTGAGAACACCAGCAGCTTCTTTGATTGATGTGTCTGGACTATAAGGCATTAACGATCGTATTATATTAATAAAAAGCAAAATATGCTAAATGAATAACAGCAAAATGTGGTTGCACATATCACACTGCACAAACATATTGAGTCCCCTGTGACTGAAATGTACCTAACAGCATGTAATACCTCCACAAGCACGAATAACAGCTGTGATTGAATTGGGCATGTACTGGACAAGTTTCTGGATGTAGGCCACATCAATGTTCAGACACTCTTACATCAAAGAATTGGGCAATTGGGCCAGATTTCGTGGATGCCTTCCCTGGTGGTTCACTGGTTGTTCCAGGTAGTCCCACAAATGTTCCAGAGGATTAAAATCTGGGGATTTTGTGTACCAGTCCAGATGTGTGAATGCTCCTGAATGTTCATCAATCTAATCATCAATCTAATCAGTTTAACATTTGCAGCACTGTGAATGTGGGAATTGTGTCTTGGAATACAGGGATAGGAATGTTATGTTCCTCGGTAAGATGAGGAGCAGAAGGCAAAACCTGGTTGTTCTCTATAGGGTTTTAATCTGGACCAGTCAAACTAATCTGTAAAAACTTGTACTTGACCCATGTATAGTGAATGTGCATTAACATATACATAAACATATACAGTACAATGTACACTAACATACACATCAACATATACAGTACAATGTACACTACTATATACAGTGATATGCAGTAAAATGTACAATAACATAACATGTACAATACCACAAACAGTAAAATGTATAGTAACATATAGATTGACATATACAGTAAAATGTACAACATATGCTGTAAAATGTACAGTACCACAAACAGTAACATATACAGTTACATATGCAGTAACATGTAAATAACCATATACAGTAGCATACATTAACATATACAGTGAAATGTACAGTAACATATACAGTCAAATGTACAGTAACATATACATCAACATAAGCAGTAGCATGTAAATATACCATATAGATAGATATAGATATAACATATAGAATAACTTACATGAATATATACAGTAACATGTGCAGTAACATATACAGTAACATGTGCAGTAACATATACATCAACATATACAGTAAAATGTACAGTAACATATAGAGTAACATACATTAACATATACAGTAACATGTGCAGTAACATATACATCAACATATACAGTCAAATGTACAGTAACATATACATCAACATAAGCAGTAGCATGTAAATTAACATATAGAGTAACATACATGAACATATACAGTAACATGTGCAGTAACATATGCATCAACATATAAAGTAACATGTGCAGTAACATATACATCAACATATACAGTCAAATGTACAGTAACATATACAGTAAAATGTACAGTAACATATACAGTAAAATGTACAGTAACATATAGAGTAACATACATTAACATACACAGTAACATACAGTAACATGTGCAGTAACATATACATCAACATGAGCAGTAGCATGTAAATTAACATATAGAGTAACATACATGAACATATACAGTAACGTGCAGTAACATACATCAACATATACAGTAAAATGTACAGTAACATATAGAGTAACATACATTAACATATATTAACATATGCGGTAACATTTAAATTAACATATACAGTCAAATGTACAGTAACATATACATCAACATCAACAGCATGTAAATTAACATATAGAGTAACATACATGAACATATACGGTAACATGTGCAGTAACATATACATTAACATATACAGTAACATACAGTAACATGTACAGTAACATGTAAATTAACATATACAGTGAAATGCACAGTAACATATCCAGCATGCTGTTCCTTCAGTCGAATGTGTTTATGGGGTATAAACTGAGCGGGGTGTGAAATGAATCTGCGTTAAGTGAGTTAAACATAAACGTTTCGTCCACATCAACACAGTTTCCTAAATCACGTTTAGCTGATTTCTGATGAGGTGACGGATGATTTCTGATGATGGAGGAGCTCTCAGAGGACAGTCCTGCTGAGCACCCTGGCTGGGTTTCCTGAGGAACGTGTGTAGATTATAGAGTGCTGTGTTTCACTCTCAGCATTTCTGCTCTTTCTTTTCCTTTTCAACTCTGTCATTAATGATCTCAGCGCTTCACCTGCACCCTTCGTCCACTCCACTTCATCTCACATCCTCTGCTTTACGGGCTGTAATTACACCATGAGTGTGGTGGAGCTGAGTCAGCGCTGCAGGTGGATTAAAGCTAATAATTTAAGCTTTTACTGTTGCTGAGAATAAAGACCATTTACTGTAGAAGGTTATGTTTAGCCATATATGCTACACGTTGACACTAACCCTCTACAGTAAGCGGTCTTTACGCTCAGCAGCCAAAAACGTTTCACTGTACACGTTAATAAGTGGGTATGCTGAAGGGAATTATGGGTAACAGTGCTGGGAAAAGTGAAGTGTTTGGCCCCGGGAGAAATTTTATGAATTAGGAAGAATCTAAAGTGAATCCGCACCAATTATTGGGAGAGTTCAGTGAAACAGTAAATCAGGACTGACTATGGTGTAAATACATCAAAGGAATAGCTGGATGGAGGTGTGGGGTTGCAGTGGTGTTGGGAAGGAAGATAAAGGCCACCAGGATCAATAAATGATGATCAATTTAGACTGATATGATCAATATTTATTGAGCTACACATACAGAAGTCTGTCTCTCAGTATGGCGTCGGGCCACCGTGTTTGCTAACCCAACATGCCAGACGTCTCGGCATGGAGCTGTAGAGGTTCCTAATGGTGTCCTGTGATAATCCATCCCATGCAGCTTGAATATGAATATTCTCACACAGTTCCTGTAGATGGTGCAGTAGGGGTGGAGATGGGTGGTCACCAGTCCTTCTGGACGTGAGACACGTGACAACAAACCGTTCCTCTTGGTGCTGGCCACGGTGCCTCGACACACGGATTCGTTGGTCGTTTCCACCAAGACAAAAGCGGGACTCGTCACTGAAGATGACCCGCTGCCGTTCTGAGTCACTCCATGACAGTCTGACATATGACACCATTGCAGTCTTTGGTGACGCTGACGTGGTGTTAAGGTCGTGTGTGCATGTAGTCCTGCGTGGTGCAGCCGTCTGCCAATGGTGCTGCACTAACAGGATGACTCATGGAGGACAACACTGCTCGCTGAATGTCTGGAATCGTGGCTGTTGGGTCAGTGATAAGGCCCGTCCTTGCTTACATCACATGTGTGGCTGAGTGTGAAACTTGAATCATTCGCATGTCTCACCTATGATGTCAAACCTACCCATCCATGTGTTACATGACCTCTCCATACAACAGTACTTAACCCTAGCAGGGCCTGAACGTCAATTTGACATGAGGTAAGACGTTGCACTCTAATGTTCGACAGACGTTACATTTCAGCTGACAATGAAAATCAGGTTGATTCAAGTTTCATGCTTGGCTGTGCATGCGACGTAAGAAAGGTGATGAGTCATGTGTATTCAGCTGTGGTTTTCTCCCTTGTCCTTGATATTTCTCTAGATCCTCTAAATCTTCATCGCTCTGCTCCTCAGGCCGCTGTAGTATCTCCTCACTCTCCTCCTCAGGCTGTTGCAGTATCTCTCCACTCTCCTTTTCTCCTCACTCTGCTCTTCTCCTCTTCATAGGTCAATCAGGGCAGAACATCTGTCTGAACCTCAGCCTGTCCACATTCTCCTCTGAAACCTGATTTTATCCCAAGTCTGATTTCAGTGTTCCTCTGAGAGCCGAGCATGATATCACACACACCCTCATACACACCTTCACCTTCATACCACCTTCACACACTCACAACATCAAACAAGCACACACACACACACACACACAGCTGATCTGATCAGACACAGGAGATGAAAGAGACACGAAACAGAGATAAAATTCTCACAATGATGGAAACAACAACAACAACAACACATGACATACGTTTTAAGCAGCGCAGCAGGAGATACAGGAAAGAGGAAGAATAGATTAACCCTCCGGAGTCCAGAGATGGTTACATTAGGAATCACAGGTATGTTAGGTTTCTGTTCTGTGTGCAGGTTCCAGTCTGTAAACCTGTAAACATAACAATAAGTCTAATTCAAATCAGAACTAAATATCAATATTAATCTCTCACAGGCTCTCATGTGGTCTAATGTGGATAACATCAGTGAAGCTGATGACGATGATAGTGATGATGACAGTAGTGATGATGATACAGAGGAAGATGATGGTGGTGAAGATGATGGTGGTGATGGGTATTGATAGTAATGATGTTGGGGTGATTATGGTGGCGATGATATATAGTGATAGTCATGATGGTGATGATGGTGGTGATGGGTATTGATAGTGATGATGTTGGGGTGATTATGGTGGCGATGATATATAGTGATAGTCATGATGGTGATGATGGTGGTGATGGGTATTGATAGTGATGATGTTGGGGTGATTGTGCTGGCGATGGCGATGATGTATAGTGATAGTCATGATGGATATGATGACAGTAGTGATGATACAGATGAAGATCATGGTGGTGACTGGGATGATGGTGGGGATGATCATGGTAGTGATGATTGTGGTGGTGGTGATGATGGTGAACGTAATGATGGTGGTGAAGATGATGGTGGTGATGGGTATTGATAGTGATGTTGTTGGGGTGATTATGGTGGCGATGATGTATAGTGATAGTCATGATGGAGATGATGACAGTAGTGATGATACAGATGAAGATCATGGTGGTGATTGGGATGATGGTGGGGATGATCATGGTAGTGATGATTGTGGTGGTGGTGATGGTGAACGTAATGATGGTGCTGATGGTGGTGAAGATGATGGTGGTGATGGGTATTGATAGTGATGATGTTGGGGTGATTATGGTGGTGAAGACAATGAGAGTGATGGTGATGGAGATGATGACAGTAGTGAAGATGATACAGATAAAGGTCACGGTGGTGTTTGGGATGATGGTGGAGATCATGGTAGTGATGATGATGGTGGCGATTATGATGATGATGATGATGATGATGCAGATAAGGATGACGGTGGTGGTGATTGTGGTGGTAATTATGGTGAAAGTAATGATGGTGATGCTTATGGTGATGTTGGTGGTCTCTGTGAAGACAATCTTACATATCGTTGCTGTCCAGTGAAAAACATGTATCTCCACTTTTGTCCATTTTTTACTTTTATGCATCATTTGAACACATGAGCTGCTGTTTACACTGAGTGAGAATCTCATGATGAATGGACCAACAGAAATGGCCCAAAACTGTTTGGAAAGATGTCTGGTTCCATTGACTTACATTAAAGTTAAATGAGGTTTTTGGCCTCTCCTGTAAAGTTGCCATTTTGGAGATACTTGTTTTTCTTTGGACAGTGACGATATGTATTTCTACTCCAGCTCTAAACCATCTGGCCTGAGGAGATCTTCTCTTTCTTAAATCAGTCAAAGAATCATAACCTCATCAGATAATGAAGACCACTTGATGGAAGTGGAGGGCATCACTGCTTGCCCATCCTAGCTTTTGTTGTTGTTTGCCGTCTCCATCAAGCCAAAGCGGGACTTGTCACTGAAGACGAGTCACTCCAAGACAGTCTGGCACGACACCATTGCAGTCTTTGGTGACGCTGACGTGGTGTTAAGGACAGTCGTCGTAACGGTCTGTGTGCATGTAGTCCTGCGTGGTGCAGCCGTCTGCCAATGGCGCTGGTACTAACAGGATGACTCATGGAGGCATCACTGCACAATGAGTGTCCGCAATTTTGGCTGTTGGGTCAGTCAGGTAGAGCAATAAGGCCAGTCCTTGCTTTTGTCGTCGTTTGCCGTCTCCATCAAGACGAAAGCGGGACTCGTCACTGAAGATGACCCGCTGCCATTCTGAATCACTCCATGACAGTCTGGCGCAACACCATTGCAGTCTTTGGTGACGTTGATGTGGTGTTAAGGACAGTCGGCATAACGGTCTGCGTGCATGTAGTCCAGCGTCGTGCAGCCGTCTGCCAATAGTACTGGCACTAACAGGATGACTCATGGAGGCATCACTGCTCACTGAATTGTGGCTGCTGGGTCAGTCAGGTAGTGTTGAGGCCTGTCCTTACTTACGTCACATGCTCGGCCGAGCGTAAAACTTGAATCATTGTCTCATGATGTCAAACCTACCCACCAAGTTTCATCCCTGTCGGTTGATTCCTTCTGGGTGCTGCTATTTGTGCAACTGCTTTTTTTAAATGATCAGTGTATATTAGAGGTATATGGCAATAGTATAATATTGTGATGCATCGAGTGTATATGTGGTATATCAGGATATGTATTTTTTCAGACATCAGTTGAGTGTAAGAATGTAGAGTCTCTATGTCTGGAAGAGATGCCTCCCCCACCTCTCTGAGTGACAAACCCTCTTAAAACAAAGCTATTAGAACAGTATTGTGTTCCAGCAGAAGATGGAGTATATTGTGCATCGCTCAGTAAATGAGCTGCAGTTCACCAACCGCGTTCGGTGTTGGTGCAGCCGTTTGCTGACTCCACCAGCGTGCATGTGTGCGCAATTGTTCTGAAAATAAAAACAGAGAAGACAATTCAAGGTTAAGTCCATTCCTCTCCGCAGCTGACACTTCAGTTTTGAAGGGAGAGAAAGGACACGATGCAAAACAAATGTCTTCATAGCTGGACTGAGGAATTAGTCAATAAACAGTGCAATAAGGTACATAAATAAAGATCACTGTTATGATCAGATGACAAGTGCCATACACATGGATCCGAGCCTGCGTGGAAAAACCTCATTCCCTGCTCAGATCCCGCTGCGCTGCAGCCAAGCGTCAAGGGAAACCGAGGATATCGCAGCGAGCGAAACGCCTATCAGGTTCTATTTTTCTTTCTTTGGGCTCACAATAGTCTCCTCAGTTACGACTGCAATTATCTCTCCACAAACAAACCCAAATTAAAACCAAAAAAAGAGGCCGTGATTAAAGTTTTACGGTATTTTGGCCCCCAATGAGGCGTCTAAGAGAAGACAGATGCGTAGCATGGGGAGCTAATGCTAACCAGCCATCCCACAGGCGCTGGCTTCTTCTGCCTAATGTCAGCAAAACCTCTGGCCTCCAACCGGACACTCGCTGTTGGGGCTGCATTAGACCCCCTCCAAAAATACATGCGCTGTACCGGACAGGGACGTTTTAGTGATGAACTAATGTGAAAGTGGTTTGATCGCATGCAGGACAGTCTAGAAAGCTGCTGTACACCGAGGCCAGCATACCAGCCTGGAAACGCCACACCAACTCCACTCGACTGCACAACTGAAATTCAACAAATACTCTCCTGTCCTTGTAAACACATTCTAATGAAGTATACTGATATATGTAAATGAGCTCTATTCTGGTTGGCTGCACTGTATGCTGTCCAGGTGGAAACACTACTTATAATTTCGGTGTGAATGGGTGGGGCTAAACTGCTGTAGACTGAATGGGTGGGACTAAACTGTTGTAGGCTGAATGAGTGGGATTTAACTGCTGTAGACTGAATTGGTGGGGCTAAACTGCTAAAGGCTGAATGGCTGGGACTAAACTGTTGTAGGCTGAATGAGTGGGACTAAACTGTTGTAGACTGAATGGGTGGGACTAAACTGTTGTAGACTGAATGAGTGGGACTAAACTGTTGTAGACTGAATGGGTAGGATTAAACTGCTGTAGACTGAATTGGTGGGGCTAAACTGCTATAGGCTGAAAGGGTGGGGCTAAACTGTTGTAGACTGAATGGGTGGGACTAAACTGCTGTAGACTGAATTGGTAGGGCTAAACTGTTGTAGACTGAATGGGTGGGACTAAACTGCTGTAGACTGAATTGGTTGGGCTAAACTGCTAAAGGCTGAAAGGGTGGGGCTAAACTGCTGTAGGCTGAATGGATGGAGTTAAATTGCTCTAGGCTGAATTGGTGGCACTAAAATACTTTATGATGACTGGGGCAGAGTTAAACTGCTGTAAGCAGAATGGGTGGGGCTAAACTGCTGTATGATGAAAGGGTAAATCTAAACTACTGTAGGCTGAATGGGTGGAGCCAAACTACTATATGATCATTGAGTGGGTTCAGCTGTCGTAAGATGAATAGGCAGAACCAAACTGTTGTAGGCTGAATGGGCGGGCCTAAAGTGCTATAGGCAGAATGGGAGGGGCTAAACTACTGTAGGGTAAATGGGTGGGGCCAAACTGCTATATAATGAATGGGTGTGGTTAAATGCTTTATAATGAATGCGCAGGTCTATGATGGTGTATGCTGCATGGGTGGGCCTAAACTACTACAGGCTGAAAGGGTAGCGCTAAACTGCTATAGGCTGGATGGGTGGGGTTAAACTGCTGTAGGTTGAATCAGTGGGTATACATACACTCTATATATCGTCGCTGTCCAATGAAAACCATGTATGTCCAATTTGGTTGATTTTTATTTTTTGGCATCATTTGATCACATGAGCTGCTGTTTACATTGGGTGGACATTTCATGATGAATGGATCACCAGAAATATCCAAAACACGCTTGGAAAATCGTCTGGTTCCATTGACTTACATTAGAATTAAATTGGGTTTTGGCCTCTCCTGTAAAGTTGCTATTTTGGAGATACTTGTTTTTCTTTGGACAGTGACAATACATTGTTTTTTCACAAACAGTGAAGTCATCACAAGTCTGTACGGACTGGAAACTTGAACACTGTTTACATTCTACATCAAACTCTTATTTACTCCTTTATGAGCTCTTCCACCTGATTTCGCTGTTTGCCCAAACATGTTCAGTCTCAGTTTGATCATCGGAATAATTACAGCGTCAAAGCGTTGGTGGTAAAAGTACAGAAAGCGGAGAAAAGGCCTCACACCTCATCATTCTGGTACCTAATTGCCTTATTATTGTGCTGCTTTCAGAGTTGTCTTGTGGTCTAATTGCACAGCGTCCCCGGGTGTCTTAAAAAGAGCTTGTAAATAAAATTCTCGTTAAACTCCTGCAGTTAAACAGACTGGTGTGTGTGGCAAAGCTCTGTCTTCATCAGCACATTCTTTGTTCTTCCATTTACAGTTGGAGCTCAATCACTCCCCCCAGTGACTCCCCGCCATCACTCACACTTTCCCTGCAAATGCCTTTAAATAGCTTTGCTTCCTCCAAAGCATTTTTTAAACTCTTCTAAACGTAGAAGTGAGTCGGCCCTCCTCCTGGAGAGCTACTTTCCTACAGAGCTTAGTTCCAGTCTGTATTCAGTAAGCTGCCCCGCCCCCTTACTTAACCCTAGTACGTCTGATCCAGCCAATCATGGACTTGGGAAGAGGTTGATTAGGTGAACTAGGTGTGGCTAATAGCGGTTGGAATTAGGCTCTGCAGGAAAGTAGGGCTACGTCACAACTGTGTACTACACACTAGTACTACACAGTATATGCTATGTACTGATCTTAATGGTGTGAGTTCTGCATACTACATACTACATACTACTCGTGTACTAAATCTACCTAAAAGTAGTATGTAGTATGTAGTATGTGACCAAACTGAAGATCTGTAGTGCACTGGAGATACCCGGATGGTGTTCTACTCCAGTCAGATGTTCTAGTATACAGGTGGAGCTATCTTCATGGTGCACTGCATCCCATCATCCCCCTCACCAACTCTTAGCCTGCTTCAGCCAGAGAAAATGGCGGCGGGTAACACTGGGTAGCAGAAAGCAGCCAACTCCGAGTGTAAATGTGTGTGTAGTGATTGTAGTGGGGTGTGTGTTCATCAGAATGAGCCTCAGAAAGTTAAAATATACAAGTCTGAAGATTAATAAAAGATGAACTCGCTTTAGAGGATCAGTTTTAGAGTGAAATAGCCGAGGGGAGCTAACAGCTAGGCTAAACGTATTTCAGGTGAACTGAGCAGCGTTAGCAGCAGCTAGCTCTAAACAGTGGATACAGTAATAACAGCTCTGAGGTGAATGTGAGGTAACTGGTCATGTGACTGTATTAGTATACTACACTGTATGTCAGAACTTGTTACCGTACTGTATACCACACACAGGGGGCATATACAGTGTGCAGTACATACTACTGTAGTAGTATGCATGCCAACCCATTCATTCTTAATGGAAAAGAATTCGGAAATTTAATGTCGAATCAAAAAGTTGTATACAAGCACAGCATTTCTGATCAGACGGTCTTGATATTTTGAAAAATGTGGGACTAGGTAGTGGACAAAAAATGAGTACCAAGAAGAAGAAGAATGTACAGTCGGAAAACAATAGCACTGTGCCCTGCGCAATCATTAACAACACCGTGCTTTCAGATTTGGATAATACACTATTTTGAATATATCTTGAAACCTGTGATGGCAGCCATATGTGCATAACTCCTTCTGGCTTCCATAAATGTGGAACCCGACCTATAGAATTCCCAAAACTTCCATTCACATTCACCTTTTTCACACACTGCTTCTATTTCTTGTCCACAGTCAGAATGGCAGAGCAGTGCTACAATATTTGTCAACCCTAATATTGGCAAGGCTACATGACACCTACATTATGTGGCTGTCCAAAGAAAAACAAGTATCTCCAAAATGGCAGCTTTACAGGAGAGGCCAGAAACCGAATATAACTTTAATGGAAGTCAATGGAACCAGACTTTTTTACCCAGCAGTTTTGGGCTGTTTCCATTGGTCCATTCATCATACAGTGTAAACATCCACTACTGTGTTCAAATGATACATAACAGTAAAACTCTAAAAAAATGGAGATGCATGGTTTTTCATTGGACAGCGACGACAAGCTTGTGACGACAGCAGACATAACCCTGCGTAGATGTTTATAAATGCTTATGCCAATAGGCTTCATAGAGGTTCCATTTAATAGTTTTGATCAAAGTTAGCTGACACAGCCTTTATGACACATGACGCCTACTGGATTAAGAGTCTATAAACATTTCTGTAGTGTAGTGTCAGTTGTCATGACCCGCTTATGCAAGTGTTCATGTAGGCTTATGAACAGCAGCCTACAGTGAAGTGTTAGCCAGTATCTTTCTAAGACACTTCTGTAGCCCCAATGCTACCTGCCTAAAACTAAGCTTACGTACAGGTGTCTGCTTATAAGTCCTCGTAAATGACCCAAAGATCTTCTTCTGCAGGAGGCTCTCTGGGAACCAGCTTAGGACCATCAGTGGCTCTGCCCTCCATGGCCTGAAGAACCTCAAAGTCCTGTAAGTACATAAACGTTCTTTCTCTCTGCACCTCCTTCCTTCCAGCGTGCTGTTAGCGGCTCTGTTTATCTAAATGCTTGAACGCTGGCCCGGACGTGGCGGTGTGGCGCTGGCGGTGGTGGTGGGCACGTCATCTCTGAAACGTGATTTCGGAAGCCAGAGTGATGTACACGTTTACACACATTTAGAAACCTCGCTCTGAACCACAAACAAGCCACGCTGATGAACATCTCGCACAAGGAGAGAGAGAGAGAGACCCTGTAGTCAAAAGTATGAAAGGAGAAAAGGAGGGCGAGAGAGAGCGGCGGAAAAGGAAGAGAAGAATAAATAGGTTGTTGTATTCTAATGAATCCTGGAGAACACAGGCCTGTTCTTCATGTCAGAGGCGACCGTTTGAAGTCTGGCTTCACAATGCCTGTTGTGGCACCGCGATCTGCTCGATAAAGACGTCTCGGCCACAAAGGCTCGCTTATTCGCCCGAACACAGGCCGCTCTCTGCTGGGCGCTCAGATGTCAGGGGTTTCAGTCGATTGGCCGTGATAAAGCTGTCTGCTGCTGAATTAAAGCTGCTCTCTCACGTTGGAATCATTTGCTTTGAGCTCCATTGTTCTCCCGGTTCCTCCCGCACTTTCCCTCTTTTATTCGGCGAGTT
>CM067489.1:32574483-32599318 GCA_034552555.1 Semaprochilodus insignis
ATGGATTATCACAGGACACCATTAGGAACCTCTACAGCTCCATGCCGAGACGTCTGGCATGTTGGGTTAGCAAACACGGCGGCCCCACGCCATACTGAGAGACAGACTTCTGTATGTGTAGCTCAATAAATATTGATCATATCAGTCTAAATTGATCATCATTTATTGATCCTGGTAACCTTTATCTTCCTTCCCAACACCACTGCAATCCCACACCTCCTTCCGGGTGCAGCTGTTCTGTTGATGATGAGTGCATTTTATGTTTTACATCCTGAACTGTTTACTGTTTATATAAACTGTTTACTCTCTAATTGAACTTGTGTGCGGTTTTAATGGTTGTTTTTGTGTTCAGGCATCTTCATAATAATCAGATCTACACTCTGGGACAGAACAGCTTCGAGGGGCTGCGCAGCCTGGAGACCCTGTAAGTGTAGAGATGAAAGATGGAAGATGAAAGCGCTTCCTGCGTTTACTATCAGGGCTTTGCTCTGTAATTTCAGCGGCTCTGGCTTCAGCGCGGCGCCAACAGCAGCTTTAATAAGATGATGTGAAATTAATAGAGAGTGGTGGCTGCTTGTGCCGGCGGCGGTCGTGCTGTAGGCCGGGTGTAAACAGCAGAGCTGATTGAGTAATAATTGATCCACTGAAGTGAACGCAGGAAGATTACAGACGCTGTTTGGTGATAAACCCGCGCACCTGTCATTAACATAACTCAAAGCAGTTTAGGATCCACTTTCAGTCTCTGTAATGTAAACAGTCAGTGTGATCCCAGAGTGACCCCTGCTGCGGTCAGATTCCCGCCAACTTTATTACAGCCTTAATCAGTCAACTGAACACTGCAGGCAGTAGTTCAGCACTAAGCAAGCTGAGACACATTATTTCACTGATTGAAAGATCAGATCAGCTTTATTGATTACGAAATTTAATATTCAGTACTAATATCTGATGTTGTGAAGCATCAGAAAGTTGTTACATGATAAATTATATGCTGTAATTATGTATTTTTAGTAATTCCTTAATATGTTCTTTGCCTGAGATTTGAAACAAGGCATTCCAGAAATATTAGTTTTATTACAACTTTATTCTGTATGTTAGAATTTTATTAGAATTTTATTCTTGAGGGTAATTTTTTACTAGAAATGAATTCTGATAAGGATTTAGTAGAATTATATTATTATTAGAATTCTAGGTAATAATTTTATTAAAACTTTATTCTGGATGTTACTTTTATAAGACATTAATTCTGAATAGAATTTTTATTAGAACTCCATTCTCTATATTCATTTTAACTTAATATCTCTATATTAATTTCTAACTTCATTTTGAATAATTATTTCATTAGAACCTTATTCTGAATATGAATTTTATTAGAGCTTCATTCTGGATGTTATTTGTAGTAGAAATTCATTCTGGATATTAATTTTATTAAAACTTTATTCTGGATATTAATTTTATTTTAACTTCATTCTGGTATTTAATTTAGTAGAACTTTATTCTGGATGTGAATTTTATGAAAACGTTATTCTGCATGTTGATATTATTACAATTGTATTCTGGATATTAATCTTATAAGCACTTTATTTGGATATTTAATTTTTATTCATTTTATTAGAACCTCATTCAGGATTTTAAGTGCATTAGAACTTAATTCTGGATTTCATCTCGATATCTTGGCCTAAAAACATTTTTTTTTTTATCATTTATTATATTTGTATTAACTTTAATCTCGATTAAACCATAAAACACTGAGATTTCAATGATCTTTTCAGTAAAATACTTGAAATTACTTTTAGGACAAATACAAATTCTTGTAAGAGTAGCGAAGATGAATGAGTAATGAATATTCATGTGTCAGATATTACTTATGCGTTAAGGTTACGTTGTGGTTTAGTCTGGAGCTGAAAGAGTTTTATAAACAGTCTTAGTGTCAGTATACCGTACACACACCAGAACAAACCTCACACATAGACTTATAACTAAGTCTTCACAAGTAACACACACACACACACACACACACAGCTTCTCAGCTCTCCAGAATCACTTCAAAAAGTCTGGAACCCTGCCAGCAGCCTTTTCTCTTAAAAAAAAAGAGAGCTAAACTACATAAACGTTTAGAAAGCTTTGAAAGCTCACACTTAACACTGAGGGATAAAGCGTATAATTACAGGTTTGATGAGGCTCTTTCAGCACAGGCTTTAGGCCTCATGACTAAGAGCAGAGAAATCGGGGCCAGGCTCGGCTCTAACGGCTTCTTTACAAGGGTTTTCTGAACTGGTCTCGGGTTCCGTTACAGGAGTTTCCTCCGTAATTACTCACTGAAGACCTGCTGCTGGAAGGAGAGATGAAAAAGAAGCGTTGGTGTCCAACCAAAACAGTGCAGGAGAGAGATGGCACCTGCACTGTAGAGAACTTGACCTTAGCAACCGCTCGTGTTTTGGTTCCATCTCGCTTTTTGGACCGGGCTCTCCTAGAAGGCTAATGAAACGCATACATCCAAAATAACGCGTGTGCAGGGAAGGTCACGTCATGCGGAGTTAAGAACAGCTGCCTCCGTCTCTCGGGAGAAGCCGCCGCGAAGCCGGCGAGGCCCGATCACTCTAACCGCTCTCCAGCTGTTTGCTTATTTTATGGACACGGAGTCTGAACGATGAAATTAGAGTGTCAAAACATCGCGGCGTTTAGAATGGTGGCTGGCAGAGAAAAGAAAACCCACCAGTCGAGGTACGGCGCCCCTTCAGAAAGCAAAGCAATCAACCAATGGGCTTACAGTTCCCTTTCCAAAGCCGACCAACTGACCTACAGCGTCATTAAAAATAGAAAAGAACATCTACTGGGCCGCTGGGTGCCCCTTAAAAATTTAGAAAATCAAGCATTGGACCTACAGTATTCGCCCTGTACTGGAAAAACAAGCATTTGGCCTACAGTGACTCTCAAAAGCCTAACAAATCAACCAAGTGATGTACAGTGACCCTCAAAAAGCAAACAAATGACCTACAATGTTCCTAAAACACTAGAAAAACAAGCACTGGACCTACAGTGTCTCTCAAAAAACCAAACAAAGCAACCAGTTGATGCATAGTGACCCTCAAATACTAAATAGTTGACCTACAATGTTCCTCAAACACTAGAAAAAACAAGCATTTGACCTACAGTGCTTCTCAAAAACCAGACAACTGACCTATAGTTTCTCTTAAAACCCAAACAAATCAAACAACTCACCTACAGTGCCCCTCAAAAACCAAACAAATCAACCAACCTACAATGCCCCTCAAAAACCAATCAACCGACCTACAGTTTCTCTTAAAAAGCAAACAAATCAAACTGACCTACAGTGTCCCTCAAAAACCAAACAAATCAAACAACTCACCTACAGTGCCCCCCAAAAACCAAACAAATCAACCAATTCGCCTACAGTGCCCCTCAAAAACCAAACATATCAAACAACTCACCTACAGTGCCCCTCAAAAACCAAACAAATCAACCAACTCACCTACAGTGCCCCCCAAAAACCAAACAAATCAACCAATTCGCCTACAGTGCCCCTCAAAAACCAAACAAATCAAACAACTCACCTACAGTGCCCCTCAAAAACCAAACAAATCAAACAACTCACCTACAGTGCCCCTCAAAAATCAAACAAATCAACCGACATACAGTGTCCCTCAAAAACCAAACAAATCAACCAACTCACCTATAGTGCCCCTTAAAAACCAAACAAATCAACCAACTCACCTACAGTGCCCCTCAAAAACCAAACAAATCAACCAACTCACCTACAGTGCCCCTTAAAAACCAAACAAATCAAACAACTCACCTACAGTGCCCCTCAAAAACCAAACAAATCAACCAATTCGCCTATAGTGCCTCTCAAAAACCAAACAAATCAACCAACTCACCTACAGTGCCCCTCAAAAACCAAACAAATCAACCAACTCACCTACAGTGCCCCTCAAAAACCAAACAAATCAAACAACTCACCTACAGTGCCCCTTAAAAACCAAACAAATCAAACAACTCACCTACAGTGCCCCTCAAAAACCAAACAAATCAACCAATTCGCCTATAGTGCCTCTCAAAGACCAAACAAATCAACAAACTCACCTACAGTGCCCCTTAAAAACCAAAGAAATCAACCAATTCGCCTACAGTGCCCCTCAAAAACCAAACAAATCAACCGACATACAGTGTCCCTCAAAAACCAAACAAATCAACCAACTCACCTATAGTGCCCCTTAAAAACCAAACAAATCAACCAACTCACCTACAGTGCCCCTCAAAAACCAAACAAATCAACCATCTAACCTACAGTGTCCCTTAAAAAACAAACAGCTGACCTATAGTGCCCCTCAAAAACCAAACAAATCAACCATCTCACCTACAGTGTCCCTAAAAAACAAATCAGTTGACTTACAGTGGCCCTCAAAAACCTAAAAAAAAACCAACAAGCATTGGACATACAGTGTCCCCCATAAACCAAAAAATGAAACATTCTCTCAAAACACTAAAATAACCAGCAGACATATAGACTCTTTAAAAACCACAGTGGTCTGCAGTGCCCTTCTAAAACCAGAAATCAACTACTGAATCTGCTGTCTCTCTCCTCCCTCTGTTGACTCCTCTATTTCTTTCTTTCTCTGCAGTGAGCTGAACTTTAACGCCCTGCAGGAGTTTCCCGTGGCTATCCGAACGCTGGCCAAGCTCCAGGAGCTGTGAGTAACCCTCAGTAACTTTACCCAGCATGCATCTGTTCGCGGAGTCCCCTCTATGAACGCCATCCGGCCTGCTAACCCTCCGCAAACGCAGTGAGAGCAGAGAAACGCAGCGGTCAGATCATATCTCCATATCTCCGGCAGCTACAGCAGATGTTCAGTGAGATGAGTGCGTAAGTCCTTCCGTCTCAAGTGTCCTGAAGCGTTTAGGCTCTGAGCTCCGGCCCCCCGACAGGTGTTCCTATACCATACCAAACATATTTACATCAGCGGATCCTCCGGACAACATGTGTTCACTAAAGCCTCGCTGTGCATCTGCAGAGACAAACGTCTCCTCAAGCAGCAGTGGAGCAGCCACGGCACCAAACCCGCTGCTCTGTCCTGCTTTTTCTCAAGACAGAAAGATACCAGTACACGAGAACAACTACATTTATGAACTATCATTGGATTAACCAACTAATTAAACCTTCTGGCTTTGGCAGTTCCTCTCTTTACCACCACCATCAAGTCTACACTTCCTGTAGGGTATTACAGTCTGTCGGAATGACCGTGTGGGTCATATCGCCCCCTACACTTCCTGTAGGGTATTACAGTCTGTCAGAATGACCGTGTGGGTCATATCGCCCCCTACACTTCCTGTAGTGTATTACAGTCTGTCAGAATGACCGCGTGAGTCATATCGCCCCCTACACTTCCTGTAGGGTATTACAGTCTGTCAGAATGAGCATGTGGGTCATATCGCCCCCTACACTTCCTGTAGTGTATTACAGTCTGCCAGAATGACCGTGTGGGTCATATCGCCCCCTACACTTCCTGCAGTGTATTACAGTCTGTCAGTATGACCATGTGGGTGATATCGCCCCCTACACTTCCTGTAGTGTATTACAGTCTGTCAGAATCACAATGACCGTGTGAGTCATATCGCCCCCTACACTTCCTGCAGTGTATTACAGTCTGTCAGAATGACCGTGTGGATCATATCGCCCCCTACACTTCCTGTAGTGTATTACAGTCTGTCAGAATGACCGTGTGGGTCATATCGCCCCCTACACTTCCTGCAGTGTATTACAGTCTGTCAGAATGACCGTGTGGGTCATATGGCCCCCTACACTTCCTGTAGTGTATTACAGTCTGTCAGAATCACAATGACCGTGTGAGTCATATCGCCCCCTACACTTCCTGTAATGTATTACAGTCTGTCGGAATGACCGCGTGGGACATATCACCCCCTACACTTCCTGTAGTGTATTACAGTCTGTCAGAATCACAATGACCGTGTGAGTCATATCGCCCCCTACACTTCCTGTAATGTATTACAGTCTGTCGGAATGACCGTGTGGGTCATATCGCCCCCTACACTTCCTGCAGTGTATTACAATCTGTCAGAATGACTGTTTGGATCATATGAACATCATAGGGCACTTTTTAAACGACACAGCCATGTCCTTTCCATGCCGGCAACGGCGGGAATGCAAGCGGCACTAACGTATTCCTCCTGATAAACAGCTCCGTCTCCTTGTTACCGCCATCACGGCAGTGTTTTATTTGGCGTATTTTCACCGACATGAACATGCACAGGTAATGAGAGAGCACGAAGGCGTCTGTCTGGGGTTTTCAACCTCAGAGTCAGAAATAAACATCACCCTCATCAGTGAAACAAGCGTTTTGCAACATGAATAATTGTACAGGCATTATGGCGGTTACAGCAAACATGTTGTTCCGTCTGAACAGCTGCCTACAAACAATAACAAGCTCTGTTTAATAGAACACCTAGCAGTAGGAACTGGAGGTTAAACACAAACTAGGACACCTCTGGGGGTTTATCCCGAAGTTGGGATAGTCTTAAAGTGATGCTATCTAGTTGGGATCTTATATGGAGCTAAAGCATACGGTTATGAATCTAGGAGCTGTAATAACTGAAGTTGTAATGGCGTCTGAAGAGATTTCCAAGTCAGGAATGTTTCTGTAACTGGTGCGCACTATGCTTTCGAGCCCAATGCTCAGACAGGACACGTGCTTTCTGTTCTTTATCAGGGGGTTCCACAACAACAACATCCGAGCCATTCCTGAGAGAGCGTTTGTGGGGAACCCACTGCTGCAGACCATGTGAGTATTTCACTCATGCTCTCACTAATCCCGCGTGAGTGACAGGAATGCGTTTGCGCGGCAGCCAAATCTGTCCCTCAGGAGTGATAGGAACTCTTCATTATCTCACCAGCTCGGTTCTGCTCTCAACATCAGCCCTCTGAAATCTGCCTGAAGAACTGAGATCAACTCTCTAATCACAGTATTCCATACTTCACACATTTTTACAGGACTCCTAAAAAAGGAATTCCACTGATTTTCCCATAATGGCTCCATAATTCAGTGGTTGAGATGGAAACCAAGCCGTTCAGAGTGGGTTTGACATGGAATGGGTCATTGTAGAGACTCAGATGTTCTTTACAGTGGTGCTGGTGGTGATGGGAACCAGGGGTCACCATGTCCATGTCTACAACACACATATATAGACATATATAGACACATATATAGACATCAGATATTTACTATCAAAACCACCAGTGAGCCAGTCATGAGTTTATTTATGGAGTAATCATAAATAAGTGCCATTCAGTGACAGAAACCTACAATTATGACAACGTAACTAAAAGAAAACCTATATACAGAACTATTCTCTATATAAGGTTCTATATAGAACCATATATAACACGTTCTCCATCAATCGGAAGAACCGTGTCACCATGCATTTAAGCATTAAATTGTTCTATTGTTCTGAAGAATCATTTAATAATAAAAAGTGTGCACTTAACACCGCCACACTGTTTGAAGCAGGTGTGTAAAAATTAGGCATGCAGCTAATTAGCACCATGCTAATTAGTAGAGTATGAGCTTTCATTAATTGTTAGCTATATCAGAATCAGAATCAGAATCAGGTTTATTGGCCAAGTATGTTGACACACACAAGGAATTTGGTTTCAGCAGTTTGTGTCTCTCTAGTACTGACCGTCCACAATATATATTAGCCTCGTAGCTCCAGTGCTAAAACCTAAAGAACCAAATAGCAAACATGTCTTAGCCGATTGACTGCATTTGGTGAAATGGACAGAGGGTGTGTGTGTGAGGGTGTGTGGGTGTGTGAGGGTGTGTGTGTGTGTTTGGGGAGAAGGGGAGGTGCGGGATTAATGATCTCCTGACTACATGATAGAAAATATAAACTAAACCCACCAGTGTCCAGAACAGTGTTTGTAATCAGACACATCTTTCTCTCTCTCCAGTCATTTTTACGAGAATCCAATCCAGTTTGTTGGAAGATCCGCTTTCCAGTTCTTGCCAAAGTTACATACTCTGTAAGTACGACTATTAGCTGTGAATGAAATCATACCGTTTACATTTCTGCTTGCCAAGAACAGCATACATAGACTCAGAGGAGCGCCATAAACACATCAACACTTAATCGCATTTCAGTTCATCATAGCCTTCACACAGATAATCACACTAATCTCAGTAATGTCCTAATCAGCACCTACAGATCAACATACATAAACACGTTAAACCTCTAATCGACTAAAAACCGTTAATATCCACCTTCACTAATTAACTTTAAACCTTTACTAATGTCTGAACGTTACTTAAGAACTTTGATACTAAACTTTAATATTGAGTTTTAATATTGAACTTTACTAATGAACATGACTAATGAACTTTAATATGGGATTTACTAATGAGCGTGACTGATATTACATTTAATATTACATTTTTATATAGAACTCTAATATTAAACTTTAAAATTTAACTGACAAACTTTACAACTGGACTTTAATATTGAAACTAGTGAAGCTTACTAATGAACTTTAAAAATGTAACATTTAACTATAATGAACTATTAATATTGAATGGTAATACTAAATGTTACTAATGAATTTTACCAACAAATTTTAATATTGAAATTTTAATTTTAACTTCAATAACGATGTTTACTAATGAACTTTCAAAATGTAACATTTAACTATAATGAACTATTAATACTGAACTGTAATACTAAATGTTATTAATGAATTTTACCAATAAAATTGAATATTGAAATTTAATATTGAACTTGAATGTCAAAGTTTAATACTGAATGTTACTAATGAACTTTACCAACAAATTTTAATTTTAATATTGAAATTTGAAATTTAACTTCAATAACGATGTTTACTAATGAACTTTCAAAATGTAACTTTTAACTATAATGAACTACTAATATTGAACTGTAATACTAAATGTTACTAATGAATTTTACCAATAAAATTGAATATTGAAATTTAATATTGAACTTTAATATCAGTTTAATACTGAATGTTACTAATGAACTTTACCAACAAATTTTAATATTGAAATTTGAAATTTAACTTCAACAACGATGTTTACTAATTAACTTTAAAAATTGAACATTTAACTATAATGAACTATTAATATTGAACTGTAATACTAAATGTTACTAATGAATTTTACCAATAAAGTTGAATATTGAAATTTAATATTGAACTTTAATATCAAAGTTTAATACTGAATGTTACTAATGAACTTTACCAACAAATTTTAATACTGAACTTTAATAATTAACTTTACTAATTCAATGTTACCATTGTACATTAACATTGAACTTTACTAATGAATGTTAATGTTGAATGATATTATTGGACTTAATTAATACACTTTGCTAATTAACTTTACTAATGAATCTCAGCAATGGATGTTCCAAATGAACTTTAATCATTTATCTTGATTATGAACTTTTCTAATGAACATGAGATGATTTGTTTTTAACTCTGCTCCAGCTCCCTAAATGGTGCCACTGAAATTCGAGAGTTCCCCGACCTGAAGGGAACCACCAGCCTGCAGGTTCTGTAAGTACTCAAACAAGAAATTTAAATTTCTTTCATATGTTTCAGCCACTTAGACTATATCTCAACTATGATACAAACAGCCGGTAACGAAGCTGTGATTAATACCAGTATTAAAAAATAACAGACACAGCTTTAGGAAATAAAATAGAAAAGTTGCTCAAGTATATCAACTGTGACGTTCTATAGAGTCCACTAGGCTTAACACTAGACCTCCCTTCATCCGAAACGAGATGAGATGCTCTCTAAACGTGTGTGCAGTGCTCTGTAAATGAAGTTCTGTTCCATTCACAGTCGGGCTCTTTATTTCCCTTTTGAGCCTGAGAAGAAGTTTCACATCGTTAACTATGAAAAAAATAAAAACACACACTGTGTGTAATGAAGGTCATCATTCATTCTCATTAAAGCCTCGATACCACACACACACACACACACACACACACACACACACACACACACAGTTACGGTAAATGTTTGTGTGTACGTGGTACTGAGGCTTTAATGAGTTGGTCTTCCTGAAAGTGAAATCTGGGCCGGACACTAAAATTAGAGTGGTTTACGGTCAGCAGCGTTAATTAGTGTTTATTAGTTAATTAGCATTTCAGCTTCTTCTCAGCGTGTGCGTGTGTATACTTGGCTTGCTAAATCTGTTTTTTATGGAACAGTTTTAAAAGTGAATTTCTTGTTGATTCTTGTTGATTCAGTGCTGATCTGGAGTGACAGTCCCTCTAATAACGGACTGAACTCAACCTGACGTGATACTGAACTGGTATTACTACACTTGTGAGGACCTGTACAGTTTACACAGAAACATTCTACTCTAACTGCTTCTGGATGAACTCTATGCCAGTGTGCTGAGCAGCGACCAATCAGGCTGTTGATATGTGGTGCTGTGGTGATGCTGTGATTCAACACTCGACTGAGCACAAGACATTATTACGTTAGATGAAAATAATGATACTAGGCTCAGTTCTAATAGACCTGCAGCTCTACACCTTTAACTCGGAGGGCATAAACCTGCTTGCGCTTTAGGTAAAACACCCTGAAGCACTGAGAGCTGTTGAGTAGTGATGGGGAGTCGATTCCAAAAGATTCGATCCTTCAACTCCTGCCTGAGTCAGGCTCGACTCCTGGCCAGTGACTTTAGGAGTCGAAACGCTGGGAGTCGGCTCTTCGACTGCTGTGAAGAGTCTGAGTTAGTTAATGAGCTTAATTACCAGCTTTAACCAGTGGCAGCCCTGCTCACCAGCTGCTGTAGCACAAACTCTGCTCACAGAATCCGTTTCTATACGTCCTGAACCGCAGATCTTCAGCTTCTTCAAGATTTGGGTCGCAAGAAACAATTATTGGAAGTGGAACAAGGACCTTCAACCAAAAACCCCAGAGGCGCTGTGGAAAGGAGGACCTTTTCCAACTTCTTGGTTCTTAAATAGCGCTGCACTTACCTTCTATGACTGCTGCATCCCTTAAGGTGGACTGGAAAAGTGAAAAGTGGTGCTGGGGTATATGAAGCCGTTTCAGCTTCTTTGTTATCTTCGGCTCTGAGGCTGGCTTGGTTACAATGAAGCGGCGTCGTGGAGTCAATTCTGTAGATTCCATTGATTCCGGAAAACACGGAATCATGCATCACTAGTGTCAAGGGGAGAGCTTCCACGTAGTGTTAAATGAAGTGGTGCAGCTACTCCAAGTCTAGGAAACATAGAACATAGCCCAGCTGCTGCAGGTCTACCTTCCTGCAGTGTAGGCTTCCTCTGCTTTAGCTAATTAACCTCTTTAGAGGTCTTTAATGGGCTGCACCCTGCATCTGCTGAACCACTCACCCTCCCCCAAACAGTGATGATCAGTGTTAGGTATGGTGGCCAGGCAGCAGGTTAGATAGAAGCTGGAACGGAAGGTAGATCCCCAGGAGGAGGGCTGCTGACCACGGCTCTACATCATGCACTGCAGACATCGGGACTGTATAAGCCACTCTATATACTCTATATATTAATTTGCATATCTGTTTTCCATGTGTTTTTTGCAGTACGCTGACCAGAGCAGGCCTGTCCACTCTTCCAGCTGACCTCTGTCAGCAGCTGCCCAGCCTCAGGGTGCTGTAAGTACTACGACCTAAGAGACACGAGCCATAGCACGTGCTTCTAGAGTGAATTCCAGGCTTTTCTCAGAATGATCTGTCCAAGCCTCCATGTTGTGATTAAGCGGTTTCCTGGACGTCCAGACGTCAGAACTCCTAAAGAAAACACGTAGAGGTTCCAGCAGCAGAGCAAAGTGGAAAACTTCAATTAGGGAAAACTCAGGAGCCACATGAGGAACTGTTTATAGGAGATTAATTAGAGCAGCGAGGAAAACTACAGACTAATGGGTACTCATTCTCTCTCTCTCTCTGGGTTAATTTGCGGGTAAACACAGTGCATCATGACAGACGTGGTAAACAGCTCGCAGCCGACTGGAACACCGCGTCCGTCCTGTTGAGGAATCTGCGGTTAATGAAGCCGTTTCTCACTCGCGCTGACGTCATTTGCAGGGATCCGACAGTTACGGCGACACCTTTGGCAGCCACGGCGTATAAAACAGTGATATAGTGCGCTTGTCATGTTTATGACGCGAAGCCGTACGTGTGATGTATTACTGAGGGGTAAAAAGCTGAACACTGAACTGAACTTTATTGTACAGTGATAAAGTGAATAGGGCTGAATTGCTTTCTCCTTAATTGCCTCAGTATGGAGGCTGTTTGTCGTTAAGACGTTGGCCAATGCATCCTAAAGGCTGGAGGTGTTCATTAAGCAGGACTTCCGAGTAAAGCAGGAAAATTTACCCCCAAATTCGAGGACCGTCCACTACAAATGTACATTACGGTACTGAGGCAGATGAGCATCAAGATGTAGAAGTGGTATGTGCTCAGCATACGCATTCAGGGAAATCAATCTATCACAGCTCTAGCGATGGCAAGTCAGAATGGAACCACTGCACCATTTGGGCCAGACCGGGAAATCTGGAACAAGACGCTGTCAAATAGGAAACTGACTTCAGCCTTGTCCTCTTGTGAGCCTCATATAAGATAGCCAATGTGTTTTGGTGCTAAATGCTCTCATTCATTCGTTCATCTTCTCAATTCCTCCCTAATTGGTCGGGAGGGGTGCACACACATAGCTCTGGTGCCGGTGTCGGTGTCAAAGTCTCGAACCCTTCTCCACTTTTCCAGCTCAATAAAGTGTTCTGCTGAAGAAAGAACATGTTCCGCCATGTGTTCATGGGTTGTCCTGTTTGACTTCTGCTTCCGCACTAAGGACAGCCCACGTCCAGATACGTAATCGCTTCGCTCTCAAACCGGCGGGGGCCCGTTCTTATAGATACGATAGATCTCGGGAACCAGCAGCACCAGCTCTGGCACAAGCACTGGCACATTGTTGGTGTAACTATAAAACTAGGGTGCACATATATTGTAGTTGTTTCTGATAAAATGGCCACTCTTAGCCCTTTTCCACCCAAGTGGAACATGTTCTGTTCCGGTTCGTGCACCTAATTTTTGAAGCTTTCGGCGAATTAACACCAAAAATAAATACATTTGGAACCTGTAAAGTTTGTTCCCAGCTGAAACCAAAGAACAGTAGAACCGTGACAACGTCCGTGGGCGTGTTAGTTCTTGAGGAAAGAGAAAACAACAACGGTGTCTGCTGAAGAAGCTCTTCTACGTCTTCTTATCTCCAGTAGTTGATCCGTGTTTGCTTTCTGGACAGCACAAACACCTGCAGCCAATCTATATGCTCCGCCATCTTGGTACTACTGTTTACTCCTGCTGTGCAGCGCCCCCTGTTGATCTTGATGTCGCATTCTTTGACGTTCCTTGGTTCCAATAAACTCTGGTGCAAACACAGATGGTTCCCTGAATAGCACCAAGGTTCTCAGCAGCCTGGTCAGAACCAGTTAAAAAAAAAAACAGGGTTCTTTTGGTCAGTCTGGTTGGTTATGATCAGATAAGCCACGCCCACATTTAACCCTCTGTGTGTTTTGCAGTGAACTGTCCCACAATGCGATCGAGGAGCTGCCCAGTTTCTACCTCTGCACCTCACTGCAGGAGATGTGAGTAGAGACCCCCAGTGTTGTGCATTTATTTATTTATTTATTTATTTATTAGTCAATCTGAAACTTAATTTGGCTCCTTTTGTCACAGTAGCACCCCTCCCACCCCACCTCAGTGCACCCCAGGCAGTGATGTGAAAATGAATAAGTGAACACTATTAGTGCACAGTTTCAGGTTTTATATGGGGTTTAACTTCACAGTTGTTTGCACTGGTCACATGGCATGTCTGTTTTTTTCCCAGCCTGCCAAATTCAGCTAATTAACAGCAACTGTGCAGCAGTGTGTTCTCTGTAGAGGGTGCCACACTTAGTTACAATTCATAGAGGATACTAAATAATTCATACACGATAATAATTTATAGTAGATACGGAATAATTCATATACAATAATAATTTATAGTAGATACTGAATAATTTATATACAATAATAATTTATAGTAGATACTAAATAATTCATATATGATAATTTATAGTAGATACAGAGTAACTCATAGTAGATACTAAATAAGTCATAGTACATACAGAATAATTCATAAACAATAATAATTTACAGTGGATACTAAATAATTCATAGTAGATACAAAATAATTAATATACGATAATAATAAATAGTAGATACTGAATAATTAATAGTAGATACTGAATAATTAATATCTGATAATTCATAGTAGATACCAAATAATTAATATACAATAATTTATAGTGGATACTGAATAATTCATATATGATAATAAATAATTAATATACAATAATAATTTATAGTAGATACTAAATAATTAATAGTAGACACTGAATAATTCATATATGATAATAATTCATAGTAGATACTAAATAATTAATCTACAGTAATAATTTATATTAATAAAATAATTTATATAATTACTGAATAATTCATACCAGATACTAAATAATTCATATATGATAATAATTCATAGTAGATACTAAATAATTAATCTATGGTAATAATTTATATTAATAAAATAATTTATATAATTACTGAATAATTCATACCAGATACTAAATAATTCATATATGATAATAATTCATAGTAGATACTAAATAATTAATCTATGGTAATAATTTATATTAATAAAATAATTTATATAATTACTGAATAATTCATACCAGATACTAAATAATTCATATATGATAATAATTCATAGTAGATACTAAATAATTAATCTATGGTAATAATTTATATTAATAAAATAATTTATATAATTACTGAATAATTCATACCAGATACTAAATAATTCATATATGATAATAATTCATAGTAGATACTAAATAATTAATCTATGGTAATAATTTATATTAATAAAATAATTTATATAATTACTGAATAATTCATACCAGATACTAAATAATTCATATACGATAATACTTCATAGTAGATACTGAATAATTAATAGTGGATACTGAATAATTAACAGTGGATACTGAATAATTCATATATGATAATAATTCGTAGTAGATACTAATTAATTCATCTACGATAATAATTTATAGTGGATACTGAGTAATTCATACCAGATACTGAATAATTCATGCTACATACTAAATAATTCATAGTAGATACCGAATAATTTATAGTAGACTAAACAATTAATTTGTGATAATAATTCATACCGGATACTGAATAACACATAATGGAAATAATTCACTGTAGAAGATACTGAATCATTCACAGCAGCTACTGAATAATCCGTACTGGATACTGGACACTGGTCTCTGTAGAGGATGCTACACTTAGTTACATGTAGAAAGCAAACAGCTACACGGAATTTGGAGCCCAACCCTTTGCATGAGATACACGTGCAGCTGTGTTTCGTTGAGCTGACCGTAGTGTTTGTTGTGTCTGTGTGCAGTGGACTCCAACACAATCTGATCAGACGGATCGATATGAACACGTTCCAGCAGCTCACCGCTCTGCGCTCGCTGTGAGTTACACTCTAATTTAATATTCATATAATTACAAATTCTGTATGCACTCTTCGCTGTCGGAGTCTCCCCTCTCGCTGAATGGAAGTGACTTCATTATTACACAGTTCTAATTTCCAATCCAGCTCATTTACACTGCACTGTTAAAACCAAATAAACCACGTCAGTGGATAGTGGATCCAGAAAAATTCATAATGGATACTGTACAATTCACAGGGGATCCTGAATAATTTACAATAGTCACCAAATAACTCTAAGCAGTTACTAAATAATTCATAGTGGATGCTGAAAAATCATACCAGATACAGACTAATTTACAGGATACTGAATAATTCATAACGGATACTGAATTTTTCACAGTATTTACAGAATAGCTCATAGTAGTTACTTAATAATTAATAGTGGATACTCAATAGTTCATAATGGATGATGAATTATTCATACCGGATACTGAACAATTCACAGTAGTTACTGAATAAGTCATAGCAGATACTGAGTAATTCATAATGGATAATGAGTAATTTAAATTAAATAATGACCGATTCATAATGCATACTGAATAATTCACAGTAGTTAATGAACAATTCATAGTATATACTGAATAATTCATATATGATAACGATTTATAGTGGATACTGAATAACATATACTGGATAATAATTCACAGTGGATACTGAAAAAAAGCATACTGGATACTGATACGGTAGTGACTAACTCATAGTGGAGCTCAGTGCTCTGATCAGAAGAGTAATCGAAGAGTAATTATGAGCTAAAAGAACTACAGACTTCAGATCAGACTGAGCAGCAGAAATAAAGACTGAGCGAAGAGAAGAGTGTAACTGACGAGTCATTATTTCTCTTTAATTCAGGGATCTGAGCTGGAACAGGATTGAGACGATTCACCCCGATGCCTTCAAATCACTGCAGTCCCTCATTAAACTGTGAGCCCTCAGTCACTCAGTCAGATTAAAGTTTGAGCACAAACCATTTAGAACTAAATAACACACACGCTAAAACTTTAACTATCCTTAAACTGCTTTTACAATATGATCCTATTATTTCCTGATCATGTTATTCACCATCACGTCTCCCTCTCCCTCCCTATCCCTATCTCTCTCTCTCTCTCTCTCTCTCTAGGGATCTGACTGATAACCAGCTGAGTGTTCTGCCGCTGGCCGGGCTTAGCAGCCTCACTCACCTCAAACTGAGAGGAAACACAGCTCTGTCCAGTTCCTTCAGACACGAGGACTTCCCCAACATCAGGTCTCCATTCACTCACCAACTCTCCACTTACTCATTTACTCACTCACCAACTCTCCATTCACTTATTCACTCACTCGCCAACTCTCTGTTCACTCATTCACTCACTCGCCAACTCTCTGTTCACTCATTCACTCACCAACTCTCCATTCACTCGTTTACTCTTTCTCCAACTCTCTATTTACTCATTTACCAACTCTCCATTCACTTATTTACTCATTTACTTATTCACCAACTCTCCATTCACTCATTCACTGACTCTCCATTTATTTATTTACTCATTCACCAACTCTCCATTCACTCACTCAGCAACTCTCCATTCACTTAATTACTCAGTTACTTATTCACCAACTCTCCATTCACTCATTCGCTGACTCTCCATTTATTTATTTACTCATTCACCAACTCTCCATTTACTTACACAACAACTCTCACTCATCCACCAACTCTCCTTTCACTCATTTACTGACTCACCAACTCTCTGTTCACTCATTCACTCACCAACTCTCCATTCACTCGTTTACTCTTTCTCCAACTCTCTATTTACTCATTTACCAACTCTCCATTCACTTATTTACTCATTTACTTATTCACCAACTCTCCATTCACTCATTCACTGACTCTCCATTTATTTATTTACTCATTCACCAACTCTCCATTCACTCACTCAGCAACTCTCCATTCACTTATTTACTCAGTTACTTATTCACCAACTCTCCATTCACTCATTCGCTGACTCTCCATTTATTTATTTACTCATTCACCAACTCTCCATTTACTTACACAACAACTCTCACTCATCCCCCAACTCTCCTTTCACTCATTTACTGACTCACCAACTCTCTATTCCCTCATTCACTTCGTCACCAACTCTCCATTCACTCATTTACTTATTCACTCACTCACCAACTCCCTATACATTAACTTACGCACTGACACACCAACTCTCCATGCATTCAAACATTCACCAACTCTCAATTTACCATTCCCTGAATCACCACTCATTCACTCAATCACCAACTCTCCAATCACTCAATCACTACTTCACTCACACTTACTAACCAACTCACAATTTACTATTCACTGAATCACCATTCACTGACTCTTTCATCATTCATTAATTCAGCAACTCTCCATTCACTCATTCATTCACCCACTCACTGACTCTGTTCAGTCAACAACCCTTCATTCAACAAGTCACCATTAATTAATTTATTAATTTACCAGCTCTTTACTCACAAATTCACTCACCAACTCTCCATTCACTGCTCCGTTCATTCACTCAGCAACTCTTCTCTACTCCCTCTCTCATCAGCATTCACTCAGTCATTTTCACTATTCCCTCCCTTGATATTCAACTGTACTGCTCATGTACCTCACCCAGGTGATTAATGCAAAATGTACAGTCAAACTGAAGTATGTGACTAAGCAGAACTGGAGTTCTTTATAGCCCAGGGAACATTTCACACATCCATACAACCATATTATTTCCGTTAATTAATTTTTAGGGCTAATCTATTTGACATTAGCCTGCTTCTAGCCAGAACTGGTGGTGTTGAGTCCCTTGCTCGCGCCTGCACACTCTAAAAATAAGAGGCTGATATAAATATCCCTTTCATGCACAGCTTAGGGGGATGGAAAACCTCCAGCAGCCAAGACTTTCTGGCTAGGATTGGTTGATTATCGCCCGGAGTGCTGTTGAGGTTAAGATGAGGGAATCCAAGCGCTGTTATTCTCAGAAAAGCTCTGATTAAAACAAGAAAAAAAAAACAACAAAACACGTGCGTTCAGTTGTGACCCAGGCAAACTGGCATCCAAACTGAAAGTGTGCCCATAAGTATTCAGGGTTAAAAGTTTGCCTGGTGCTTCTAAACGTACCTCATCTTCTCAGGCCTACTCATGTCAAAGCTTGAGACGTGCAGTAGGTCTTTATGATTGAATGCCAACAGCTATAAAGCTTTATTACTTGTTTAAGCATGTGTATCGTCTTTTATTCCCAGAAGTCCTTTATGAATCACCTATTCTTTTGACCTCGTTGACGGTTCTCAAGCGAGATGATGATATGAGCAGATCAGCATTTGTGTTCTCAGCTACAGGCGCCCTGTATCTTTTCCTCAATGTCCACTGTCGTCCTGCAGGGTTATTGAGATGCCCCATGCCTATCAGTGCTGTGTGTTTGGAGCCTGCAGCAGCTACAGAGCAGCCAACCAACGGGAGGAAGTGATGGGCAGTGAAGAGGACGAACTTCAGAAGAGAACGCTAGCCCTGTTCCCTGTCCAAACTGACTGTAAGTGCACAACTCTATTAGCATCGCAGGCTTTAGCACAACAAGGTAATTAATAAAAAACATCAGATAAACATCAGACAAACAAACATCAAACAAACATCGGATAAACAAACATCAGACAAACATCGGATAAACAAACAGACAAACATCAGACAAACAAACATCAGACAAACAAACATCAGACAAACAAACATCAGACAAACAAACATCACTCACCGTCACCCTCTAAAGGAGTCATTACCAACCATCAAATAAACACACACCACTCACCACCACCGTCTAAAGGCATCATTACCGACCATCAAATAAACACCACTCACCACCTCCCTCTAAAGGAGTCATTACCAACCATCAAATAAACACCACTCACTACCACCCTCTAAAGGAGTCATTACCAACCATCAAATAAACACAACTCACCACCTCCCTCTAAAGGAGTCATTACCAACCATCAAATAAACACACACCACTCACCACCGCCCTCTAAAGGAGTCATTACCAACCATCAAATAAACACACACCACTCACCACCACCCTCTAAAGGAGTCATTACCAACCATCAAATAAACACCACTCACTACCACCCTCTAAAGGAGTCATTACCAACTATCAAATAAACACGCACCACTAACCACCACCCTCTAAAGACATCATTAACAACCATAAACAAACACTCATCACCACCCTCTGTAGGTGTCACTGCACCTGTAATACGTTTCATTGTTTTCATGCTTTCCTCCGTTATTGGTATGTAATCTTAATACTGGAGGAAACAAAATCACTTATTTTTAAAACAGGTTCATTCCGTCAGGTTATGCCTCTAGATGCATACTAAAATACATCTACAGTTATTAAACTATTAAAGTACCATTTGGTAATCTCCGAAAGGGCCAATTACACCTCTAATAATGATTACTATCTAATTGCAAGTTTGTGATTAGACACAGCTGCATTTTCTTGCAAGGCATCCAAAACTTTACAAAAGACCACAAAGTCCACAATTAAGCTGACATTCCTTAAAAGTGTGTTCATTCCTCATGCGCAAGGGAATCAAAGAAAGCCTTTCTTGTAGCGCTTTCCAGCACTGTAATTCCGGGAACAGGTTGAGCGTCTTTGTCTATTTTTGTCTCCTCTACCTGTCTGTTCATCTTTAATTAGAACAGTAAAAACATGTCAGGGCTGTACAGTGACCGCAGGTACTCGAGAGATGAAATAAAAGCATGTCTTCTCTTCATGCATTCCACTGTAAGCAATCTGATCAGGTTTCTGACTTGAAAGGAGCCCAGTAATTACGCTTTACAGGGAATGAGAGTGAGATTGACGAGTTAAGATCTAAAAGCACCATTTAGGCCTTTGAAAGCAAAGAAAAACAAAGTACGATTAGGGTTAACTGTTTGCCGAACGAGAAGGTAAAGCGAGTCTGAGAATTGCATGTGAGATTTACTGGATATTCCCTGGAGCCGAAGCCTCTGGAAAGATTACAAAATCTGTTTTCATGTTGATGTGATAATGTCAGATTCTTATTTATGTCCTCCCCCCCAGCTCCCAGAGATGAAACATCAGTTCGCAGGCAATCTCATCATCGTTTCACGCACACAAAGCAAGTGTGTGACGGTAGCTGAAGCACAATAAAACCTTCTAAGTGGTGTTTTGTATTTGCAGATGACCCTGATCTGGAGGAATTCCAGTTGGCCATCGAAGAGTCTAAACTTCAAACTAGCATCCAGTGCACCCCCATCCCAGGTACCCGTAATACAATATTCCCATGGCTGAACACGTTTTTTTTTTTTTTCCTTTTTTCATAACGAGAGTCATCGCTGTTAATTCGACACCAAATTTATTCAACCCTGCTGATACCAGATTGACTCAATTTGGGATAATCTGAACTTCTGTTGCTGTTCCACTCCTGCAGGTCCCTTCAAGCCCTGCGATAACCTCTTTGATAGCTGGGTGGTGCGTCTGGGCATGTGGCTCATTTCTCTGGTCTCTCTGCTGGGCAACATTCTCCTCATCCTGACTGTTTTCGCCTCTCCAAGTTACCTCTCACCGGTCAAGTTCATCATTGGCGCCATTAGCGGTGCCAACCTCCTCACGGGCCTCTGCTCGGGCACCCTGACGGTGGTGGATTCTCTGACGTTTGGGGAGTTTGCCGTGTTTGGCGCTCGCTGGGAAACAGGTGCTGGCTGCCGAGCGACAGGCTTTATCTCTGTCCTGGCCTCGGAGGCCTCCATCCTCCTCCTCACGCTAGCGGCAGTGCAGTGCAGTGTTTCCGTATCTTGCGTCCGAGCTTACGGAAAGTCTCCATCCCACGGAAGCGTGAGGGTGGCTGCGTTCGTGTGTCTGGCTCTTTCACTGGCAGCTGCCAGCCTGCCGATGCTTGGGGTTGGGGAATACGGGGCAACGCCACTCTGCCTGCCTTCGCCTCTGCCCGAGGCCCAGCCGTCCACCCTGGGCTTCATGGTGGCGCTAATCATGATGAACTCCCTGTGCTTCTTGCTGATCACCACCACCTACATCAAGCTCTACTGGGACCTCATGAAGGGCAACTTTGACAGCGTCTGGGATTGTGCCATGATCAAGCACGTCGCCTGGCTCATTTTCACCAACTGTATCCTCTACTGCCCGGTGGCCTTCCTAAGCTTCTCCTCCCTGATGGGACTCTTCCCAGTGAGTGAGGAAGTGGTCAAGTCAGTCCTTTTGATCCTGCTTCCGCTCCCTGCCTGTATCAACCCCTTGCTTTACCTCCTGTTTAACCCACACTTCCGTGAGGATGCAAGACTCCTCCTGAACAGAGCCCGACTGGACCAGGACCGAATCCTTGACTCCTTTGGTTCAGTGGACACAGAGAAGAGTTCCTATGACTCAACCCAGGCCCTGGTATCCTTCACTTCCGAAGCGGACATGATGTTTGAGGGCTCAGAGTCAAGCGGCCGGCCCGCCGTGCCACTTATCCCATGCCAACTGCAGATGATTTCTCCTAAAGAAAGCGCGAAAGAGAACACGCTGGCCTTGACAACGTCAGGGTCAGGGGCTAAAGAGGAGGAGGAGGAGAATACGAGGAGCAAGGGGATGGACATTGAGAGAGGAAACAACACTCTCTTCCCTGGGGTCTACCACTCCTCATGCCATTCATAAGTTTTGCTGCAAGATCTTCAGCTCTCAGGAACCTTCTGATTCCGAGAAAGACAGACAAGTTCTCACGGGATGCGGTACATAACCATCGGATAACGGACGATTCTCCTAAGAGAACAATTTCTTGTAAAAGAGGACTATTATCTAACACCACCAGCGACTCGTAGCATGGATACAAAGAAAGTTGCCTAATATAATACTGTGACGTGATATACCAGGTCACGGGTTAATTTATGTATCAGTCCGACTCGTCACTCTTAATTACGTACAACCAACTGGCAGTGCAAAGTCACGTGGCAACAGAGAGAAACTAAAACAGGGTGTTCGGCAGGGTGCGGAGAAGAGATGAGTCTAAATGCACTCACTGTGAAAATGTTTTCTCTGGCACACCTGCTCATTATGGGTGTTTTGAATAACACTCATCCATAAAGTGATATCAACCGTGTCAAACGCTCACTCCAATCATATACCATTCATGTCCAAGGCTGTATGTATTTCTGGCTCATAATTATAGCTCATTAAGAATTTACAGGTCTTAACTTGCTTTGTTGTCGTAGACAAGTGAAGAGATCTTACAGGAAAATAAACATTCATATTCAGCAGTGATCCAATTTGGCTAAACTTAGCATCAGCATGTCAAGGTTTTAAAAAGGTGCTTAGGCAATGTTTAGGCAGATAGATATTTCTTCATGATTGGAAATACGTTTTGACATTTTACATGTGTACATGTTGTAAAAGAATATGAAAAGCCATGGAGTGGGCTTTGCTTAGGTTGGAATACAGCTTGGGGGATCTCCTTTTCAGAATTGTAAAGTAGCTAGCTATTATGTATAAACTATAACTACCTCTGAAACTAGCATGCTAATTTCTTTTCTTTTTTTTTTTTTTATCTGCTCTTTTTATATAAAAATTTATATGAAAAATATAATTTTTATATTGAAATTTGAAGCCCTTAGTTTGCAAACCAGACATATTTTGGATGTATATATTTTCATATTTCTGTATACATGTGATAAAAGAATGATTTAATAAAATTATTAGTTTCATACATGTCCTGCCGACTGCTGAGAGTCTTTTGAAGGGGAGCACCGAGTGCACCACTAAACCATGATCCCTTTTAACCTGGTCAGTTTATTAACATTTTCAATTTAAAACAAATGACGTATGTACAGGCACAACTAACTACAGCCATCAGATAAGACATTTATATAACCTACTACAAGCATACTTTCTTTGGCAGTTCCAAGTTCTCCTGTGCAGAAAGTGCTTCTCTCTTCCGATTAGTTTTACTGCTTCCATCGTCAGGAACCTTCGGTTCTGCCTCCACAGTGGCCTTTAAAACGAAGCGGAACATGCAAACAGAACAGGCTGTAAAAAAAAAATAGGCAATGGCGCCCCCTGTCGAGGAACCACTGATAACATACAAAACACATACAAATACAAACTTAAATTTGGAGGTTTTGTCAACATTCCTCAGGTGGATTAAAATAATCTACCACTTTAAAACTTTAAAAATCACTTTAAAACAACAAGCTAACTAATTGCTGGATATTTTAAAATGAACAAACACTTCTAAAATTAATTGTAACTAATTTAATGTAATAAAATGTAGCAAATAGTTCATTCTAAAGTCAGGAATTTAATGCTTCTAAGAAATAAAAAGTGGTACTAATAATTACACTTGTTAATTATTTTTAATTATTGATTAAAGCTGATGAAAAATCATAGCATTGTCACATACATAATAACTTATTCACTTTGAAATATGAGTAAAAATTAAAAAGACATGGAGTTTGTTCAAACATACGTAAATAAAGAAATATGCAAACATGAGTGCCTGCTAAAGGCATAACTGTAAATACGGAATTGGGGGTCTAAACCAAAAGCCTGGTCTTGATGCGAGCCAACAAGCTTATACTGTATTCTGCCCCCTACAGCACAGGAGCATACAGAGAGCAATCGTGCAGATAATGTTCGACCAGGTATGAAAATAAACATGCATGCATCCGAGTTATTGTGTCACACCGATGACATTAGCTCATTTTTTATTTGATCAACGCATCAAAACAGATCGTTCATTCTAAAGTCAGGAAGGTAATGCCTATAAGAAATAATTATTAGTACCACTTTATACACTTGTTAATTCTTTTTAATTATTTGATTAAAGCTGATGAAAATCATAGCATTGTCACGTACATATATAATAACTTTTTCACTTTGAAATATGAGTAAAAAGAGTAAAGACAGCCAAGGCTGTCCAAAAAATAAAGTTACACTCCAAGCAGGAATAAAATAGTCCAGATTTTATTCACTGCAGCAAGTTCAGGTCACTGTGCAGACAGTAGTTAAGAGGACTATGACAGGTAAAGATGGAACTGGAGTAACCTGAAAACTTCATCTTTGCTCTGTACATAATAAATTAACTTTAAAACAGCTGTGTCGTTCTTTGTTGATAAGATAAACATGTATATTTTTTTATATTTGTGTCCCCCTGGTAACATTCCATGTATTTGTTGTCTAGGTATATACAAGTTAACACA
>CM067489.1:32599818-32621234 GCA_034552555.1 Semaprochilodus insignis
TGAATCTTATAACTACTAATTAAGTAATTAAGTAAGTAAGTAAGTAATCATACAAGCTTATGCCTGGTATTATAAGGTATTGTGTATGTCTTATAACACCTTATAAATGCTTTTAGATGGCATTATGAATACAGGAAGTGTTATCCAAAAATGTTTACATAAAAATGTCTGACATAGTATCTAAACATTGTTCCATTTCCAAAAAGTTTTGTTCTCCATATGTGGAAACCCAGCTGCACAAACAAAACGAAACATTTACGGCAAACTGAAGTTACAAGGAGTGGACTGCTTTTTGAATAGCCATTTTGTTTTTCTCTACTCGTCTTTTTCTTCCATTTGGCTAACACGGCACCTGACACTCTTTTTGGTATCACCTCCACTGAGGTTCTTGAGTTGAGCCGATATCAATATGTGGCATTAAAAACCCTGCACAAAAACAGCACACAACAGATGCTCCGGCACTATTCTCCGTCGGCTCCAAGGGCAACAGCCCCTGTCCAGTTGTTCCTTTCTCTATCCCTACTCTCCCTCTCTCCTTCTCTCTCTCTCTCTCCTGATCTCATCATAGCAGTTTCATGGTGGGGTCACTATGATGACCGGCTACATTGTGGGATCCTACATCTGCAGTGGAAAACCATATGGAAGAAAAGCACTCAATAAGGCAGAATACAGGACAGCCAATCAGATCAGAGCTCATTTGCATATTTTGCAGTCATATGCACAAGTTTGAATTCCACCATAGCCGGATACCAAAGGAGGAAGGAAGTGGAAAGAAAACTGAAGTGGGATAAACAAAGGCTGAAATCTGTTAGAGGTGAATTGTACGTGAATCATTAATGAACTACTGTAATGAGCAGTTGCAGTGTGATGTTAATTTGGTGTATATTAACATATTGGGGAACATAAACCATAATAGGAGGCTCGTGCAGAAGTTACAGCACACATTGTTTATTTTATGCTTATATTTAAAAAGTTAAACTCAGCAAATGAATTGAACTGCACTGAAATGAGCAGAACTGCCATAATTAAGTCCCCCATTGGGGCAATATCTACTATAACGATGGCTCAGGCTGCAGGCAGCGGGTTCGTAGGCATTTCATGTATTAACGTTCTTTGAGATTGAGTTTATGGAAGCGTTTAATGCATTGGACGTCTGATTACCATCACTGTGAACAAGCTTGGCTCATTTCACACCAAACCAAAACTGTACGTACATCCCAAAAGACGGATTTATGCAGAAAGTGAGACAAATCCATGGAATTCCTCTTCAGGGGTGGCAAACAGACCATGAGGAAACCAAAGGTGAGAATCCGACCCCAACCTGAGCCCACAACTATCTGAGGAATGATGTTCCAACGTGACCAAACCCAACACGGATAGCTAAGTCCCACTGGTTTCGGAAAATCTCAGGATTCTGCCAATTATGGCTGAACATCCTGCTAACCTCCTACTGAATATTCTCCCAGTACAGGCTGCGGCGGCATCGCTATGCATGCTATTAGAGGGGGAGATGGTGGCCCTGGGCGACAGCTCCAGTGATGGAATAACACCAGCTTCTGCCTCGGACCATCTCCTCTCAACGTTCCCCAGTTTGAATAATACAGGGTATGATATATAGACTGTAGATCTCTCTGATGTCGCTGCCCCCGAAGCTCAGCAACCGCTGATTAGGGGAAACGAGTGGTCTCGGTGGACAAGATGGCCGCCAAAGGGCACCCTGGCGGGGACAGGTGGGGATTGAGTTACACAGTGCCACACAGTAGATTTCAGTGTTTGCTGTATGGAACAAAATGGGGGTCGGAAAGGTCAGCGAGTTAGAGGGAATGAGGTCCGGGAGTGAAGGTGGCGGAGAAGGAATTAGCCCGAGGACCTGCACTACGGAGAGCTTTAACGGCCAGCAGAGCCACTGAGACGTACTCAGGAACAGTCAGGTTAATGTTCTTTGACACTGTGGAATCCTGGCCATGAAAACGGAGAGCTCCAACAGAGTTCAAGAACGTTTTAACCTGTTTGGTCAGGGCAGGGTAGCTTAGCATTACATGGAAGAGCACCACTCATAGGCCTTGCTGACCAAAAGGAACCTGGGTTCTTGAACTGGTTCAGTTCAGAACCTTTGTAGAACCTTGATGCTATGCAGGGAACCCCCCTGCATTTGCACCAGTTTGTATTGGAACCAAGGAACGTCAAAGGATACGGCATCAACGTCCACAGAGGGAGCTGCACAGCGGTAGCCAACAGTAGTACCAAGATGGCGGTGTATGTACATGACCTGCGAGAGTTTGTGCTGTTATTCCAGATGTTTGTTCATTTCCAGGAAGCAAGCACGGATCGATTTCTGGAGATAAGAAGACGTAGAAGAGGTTCTCCAGCAGACCACCGGGTGGCGCCATTGTTGCCTTCTCTTTCCTCAACAACTGACGTGCCCAAGGATGTCTACACGGTTCATGCTGAAGAACCTACTACTCTTTGGTTCCAGCTGGGAACAAACATTTCAGATTCCAAATTGATTTGAAATTGAAATACGCGGAATGGTTCAAAATTAGGTGCAGGAATCGGAATGCCCCCTGTTCAATGTTGGTAGCAAAGGGCTAACAAAGTGCTAAGCTCAAGTTCATTAGCACAGATGCACTGCGGAGAGCTTTAACGGCCAGCAGAGTCACTGAGACGTCCTCGGGAACAGTCAGGTTAATGTTCTTTGACACTGAGGAATCTTGGCCATGAAAATGAAGAGCTCCAACAGAGTTCAAGAACGTTTTTATTCTGTAAGTTCATGGCTGGGCAACAGAGGGCGCTGCACAGCGGTAAAGAGTAGTGCCAAGATGGCGTACAGATTACCTGTGAGTGTTTGTGCTGTTCCAGATGTCTGTTCATATCCAGGAAGCAAGCACCGATCAACTACTTGATATGAGAAGATGTAGAAGAGGTTCTTCAGCAGACCACTGGATGGCGCCATTGTTGCCTTCTCTTTCTCAACAACTGACACGTCCACGGATGTCATCATGGTTCGTGTTGAAGAACCTACTACTCATACTGCTCCAGCTGGGAATGAACTTTTCGGGTCCTGAACTTCTTTATTTTGGTGGAAATGTGACGAACGGTTCAAAATTAGGTGCCCAAACCGGATGGAACCTGTTTCACGTTGGTGGAAAAGGGCTAACAGTGGGCTAAGCTCAAGTTCATTAGATGCAACGAAATGAAAAAACGTTCATGTCTGAGACATCAGGAAGTGGATTTGGAGGTATATCAGGTATTGATGTTCTTTTATGTACTTCCTATCACCAGCATCGTGAACAAGTTGCTCTAGATCCAATCTCGAACCAAACCACTGTGAATGACTGTGTTCACATCTTAAATACTGAGTTATGTAGAAAATTATGTGAAGCATTGATGGAATTCCTTCTCAGTGGTGGCATACAGACGACAAGTAAACCAAACACGAGGCGTTAGCTGAGCTACTAGACCCTTAGCATCTGTCTGTTTATCTAGAACACTGAAGGTCTAGCCAGAGGTGATCAACTGTGGTCTCAATAAGGCTTTTTATGCACGCAAGACAGTTGCTGCTGCTATCCTGGATTGGGATGAATGAGGTGTGGGGGCTCCCCATGGTCTCCATTACACCACACTGGCTGTGTTCTGCATGCTATTCTCTATGGAGGACGGGGCAAGTAGCCCTCCACTGGTTGCATCTCTTTCCACGGGACCATTTGCCCATAGCAACCATTCGTTACACTGTGATGGACCAAACAGTGCTCAAAGTGCTCATGTCAACATGGAACATGTGCCCCCCACAAAATGCCAGCTCCGAAACACCTCAACATCCCAACCTCTTAAAACTCAGCACCTCAACCTCTTCCACTGCGCCGCTAGTCACCTTCTCATCATCAAAAACGGAAAACAAGTAGGAACTGAACACTTCTCACATGCCTGTTTTGGGGGCTACTTTTTGCCGAACCTGTCGACCTCCCAAGTTTTCCAAAGTATGGAAAAATGCAAAAATGTGGAATTTTGATTTGGATATTTGGACCACAAAAGCTACTTTAAGTGCCTTAGATTGGGTGCATGCACTCCAGAGAGAAACAGCTAGACAGTAGAAGCATGAACAGGTATGCACACAAAGTGGATGGCTCCAGGTTGTAGCCTGTATGTTTTATCCCACTGCTGCTATCCTGGATTGGGATGCATGAAGTGTGGGGGCTCGCCCACACTGCTTGATTAAAAGCAATGGTTTTGAACTTTTGGACCAGTGTCCAGTGCATGGTGCCCTTAAAGTCAAGAATGATTGGTTATGTTTTGTTGTACTAGTCAAAGGCGATAACGTGCATGTTGGAACAAAACTTTGGATCTCCATTTTTGCCGATTTTTCAGTTTTTGAACCATTTTAAAGCCATATAAAAGTAAATGCCAGGATGAATGCACCAAAAGAGACCCAAAACTGCTTGGGAGATGGTACAGTCTGGTTCAGTTGACTTACATTCAAAGTAAAGTACGTTGTTTCCTCCTACTGTAAAAAGGCATCACTTTGGAGATATGGGGTTTTGTTCCTACACCGATGATCTAAGTAAGCAACCATGTACCTCTACCAAGTACTTCGTTACTGTACTTAATTAGCTTTTTATGTATCTGTACTTAGTGTTTACTTTTACTCAAAAATCTGTACTTTTTACTCACTACATTCTCAAAACCGACTCGTTACTTTATTTTTTACGATCTATTTATTTTTATCTCTCTATTAATGTATTAGTAATCAGGTGATTCTATTCAGGAACCCAATGAAGTGCAAATAGGAATCCTACGGGCTGTGAAGGAGGCTGTGAACCTGTGACTGGCTACTTTCACGGCTTTGGGCGGCTTTAACCCTCAATGAATACAATGTTTAAAAAAATAATTAGAATTTTTTTTTACAGAAATACTTTTACTTTTTTACTTTAAGTACATTTTTTAGTACTTTTATGCTTCTACTTGAGTAAAAAATTAATAATACTTCGACTTTAACTTTTATGATTATCTTACTTGTACTTTTACTTAAGGAAGGGACTTGTGCATTTTTGCCACCTCTGGCAAATACAAACATGGTACCAACTGTACCAGCTGAAGGTTTATAGTCGTTTCAACGAGGCGAGAAACTTCACATCAGGTTTTTGGATGCCGGAAGAAGAAAAGAAACATGCTTTGGAAGAAACACCTCCCCCCTCAGTTAACAGGCACACCTAGCCGCTGCATCACACTTCAAATACATCAGCCTGCCTCTGATGGATAGCCTTTGGTAGGAGCATCTAAGATCACCTTACATTCACCTGTTTGATCCTGTTTTTGCTCCAGGGCCTCAGGTGAGATGGCTCAAGAGTCGTATTCAGTTTTGGGTTAGCTCATTATCCCATTCAGACAACAGGTGAGAACTTACTGACCATGCCTTCTGATAAATTCCAGAATTCCAAAAGTGCCCCCCACAACATGCCAGCTCTGAAACACCTCAGCATCCCAACCTCTTCCACCTCAGCATCCCAACCTCTTCCACTGCGCCGCTAGTCACCTTCTCATAATCAAAAAAGGGAAAACTAATGGGGACTGAACATTTCTTAAAATGCCTGTTTCGGGGGCTTCTTTTGTCGAACCTGTCGACTTCCCAAGTTTCCCAAATGCGGAAAAAAGGAAGTTTGATTTGGACATTCGGACCACAAAAGCTCCCAACACTGAACATCAGGCCTTAAGCTTGAAGGCTCCCGATTGAATCACTTGGCATTAAGTCTGCACTCACAGATTTTGGGGGTGTCCTCTCCGGATCCTTGGCAGCCATCCTCATCGTCGCATTCCCCGCTGCCCTCTTCACCGCTGCCCAGGTCTTCCCATGATTCCCTGTGTCCGAAGCCTGGCATACTCTCCTGGATTTCCTGAGGCACACACAAAATACAACACCAGCTTTATAGCCAACACAGTGACAGTCATCCTATCCCAGGTTCGTTATGTGGAGCCTGAACATGAGTCCATTCCTTGGAATGTGTATTCATGAGCTGAGACAGCCGGTCACAGGTCAAGGACAGAGGTCAAACAAACGGGCGAGGCTTAATGAAGGCACAGATGAAGGTGAGAGATGGGTTCTATTACACATTAAGGAACAGAATTCAGTGAAACACATTCGGATGTGAAGGAAACACAGAATGGTTGTGCTGATTAAATGGTTTCACTTCCTGCTAGGCTATGTTTTCTATGGGAGGAACGAGGGATGAATAAACAACACATAGAGGAGGGTGGGTCAGCATGGCTGTGGATTAGAGTTTGGGGATCTGCCTTGAGTGCGTACCTGCTGTTTGGTGGGTGTAGGTTAATGGAAACAATGGGATTTAAAGGGGGCTGAAAACGAATAGGACTCTATGGGAGGAACGAGGGATGGGGAAAAAAAGACCAACAGACGAGTGGGGGTTGACCCAACATTGAATTCATACTTGGGGGTCTGCCCTGAGATAGTGTATGTGAAACGGTGTCCGTCGGTCGAGCAGAAGCACAGTAGCGGGCATGTACTTTTCCACCCCATTCATTCTTAATGGCCAAAATTCCGGAAAAATCAGTTGCTACAAAGAAACCATGCATCCGATCAAAAAGCTGTACACAAGGAAACTATTCCAATTAAATATTTAGTCAATTAAATGCGCAAGGATTGTTAGCTTGCTTGTAGCATGTGTACAGCAAAAGTCCTATCCCCACTACTCAATGAAGTCAGAGGATGCGGTGGTATTTGAGGAAACGGTCTTGGCATTGGAACGTTTTGGAAGTTCACAATGTGCAATATGTGCAATTCCCAAATGAGTTTTTTTTCTCCTCACAGAATAAAGACTTAAACTCGGAGCCCTTGTGTATTAGTTGAAAGATTTGTAAATCATTTTCTAATTTTTATTGACCAATACAATAGATATCCCGAATTATGATCAAGTAACCTCAATAAGTCCCCTGTGACTGAAACGTACCTGATAGCGTGCAACACCTCCACAAGCACCAACAACAGGGGGGATTGGATTGGACATGTACTGGACAAGTTTCTGGATGTAGGCCACATCAATGTTCAGACACTCTCGCATCTAAGAATTTGGTGGATGCCTTCCCTGGCACAATTCCGGGGAGAATTCCCTGTAGACTGGGATTTTAGCCACTGCAGGTAGACCCGTATGACCGTACGCTTCCACACACCTGCAGATTCAGCTACTTCCTTCACACTATGGTCTTTGGAGCTACACTATCTGCTTTGGAGCCATTTTCCACACACGGAACGAGACATTCCTTGCACTGTACCACCTCTTCCCAATCTATAGATCCAGTCACTCACACCCAGCAGGGCTTTATAGCCCCATCATCCTTGTGCAGCTCTGCCACCTGCAGGAGCCTGAAGTTACTACCACCTGAAACATGAAAGGGGACTCATTTTTTGTCCGGGGCGCTTATTAAGAGAACAATATCAAGGGTCCGTAGTTTTGAGAGCAGGGAAATGAAGAGCTTAAGTGGTCAATCATCTGTACAGCCATCAATACAAGGTTCTGATTACATAACGGTATGACATAAATAACAGGCCCAAATATAGCAGCCATTATATTAACCTTCAGTTGAACAAAGAGTTCATTGAGCTCATTCAGAGAGGAAGATGTTACCGCCTTTCAGCACCACTCAACGTTCTGTACTCCAAGTTCTGGGTTTCTGGAGATTGGGCGGGCGGGTGGGGGGGTTGGTCAACAGTGCTAGGGGCCAAAACAGGTCTGAGCTTGACATTTTCCAGTGGGTATTCAGTGTCAATGGCGCTTCTTTCTCTTTAAATTAATCCCGTATTGTTCGTTTTTCAATGGATAATCCAATAGCGTGGAACAGGCCTGGACTGAAACAGGCCACTCAAAAGACCTAAGCATGCAATTATACCACTTAGTAGACCATGTAGTACAAGACCCCCAGTTAAATTACATAATTCATTGATTTACTTTGAGCTCAAATCCAATGCCACTGTTGGAAACTACCCATACTGTGCAATGTGATCTTCACTAGCGTTCCAACACCAACACGTTTTTCTCAAATACACTCACCATCATAAGAACAGCTGCACCCAGACGGAAGTGTGGGACTGCAGTGCTGTTGGGAAGGAAGATAAAGATAACCAGGAACAATAAATGATGATCAATTTAGACTGATATGATCAATATTTATTGAGCTACACATACAGAAGTAGTGTCTCTCAGTGTGGCGTCGGGCTGCCGTGTTTACTAACGCAACATATCAGACGTCTCGGCATGGAGTTGTAGAGGTTCCTAATGGTGTCCTGTGATAATCCATCCCATGCAGCTTGAACATTCTCACACAGTTCCTGCAGATGGTGCGCTAAGTGTGGAGGTGGAGTGACACCAGGCCTTCTGGACGTGTGACGCATGACAACAAACCGCTCATCTTGGCGCTGACCACGGTGCCTCCACACACGGATTCGTTGGTCGTCTCCACCAAGACAAAAGCGGGACTCGTCACTGAAGATGACCCGCTGCCATTCTGAGTCAGTCCATGACAGTCTGGCACGACACCGTTGCAGTCTTTGGTGACGGTGACGTGGTGTTAAGGACAGTCGTCGTAATGGTCTGTGTGCATGAAGTCCTGTGTGGTGCAGCCGTCTGCCAATGGTGCTGCACTAACAGGATGACTCATGGAGGGCATCACTGCTCGGTAAATGTCCGCAATCATGGCAGCGATAAGGCCCGGCCTTGCTTATGTCACATGCGCATCCGAGTGTGAAACTTGAATCATTTGCATGTCTCGCGATGTCAAACCTACCCACCAAGTTTCATTACTGTAGGTTGATTCCTTCTGGGTGCAGCTGTTCTTTTGATGATGTTGAGTCCCGTCTGTGATGTTCGGGGGTGATTACGTGGAAATGGGTTCTTTGGTTAAGGTGACAATCAGTTTGAACCACAGTGCCCACACTGAGCTGCTGGATAACCTGGTTTTGCCTTTTGCTCATCATCTTACTGAGGAGCATAATATTCCTACCCATGTATCCCAAGATAACAGTTCTCACGTTCACGGGGCTGCGGATGTGACTGATTGGCATGATGGAGATCCAGGAGCATTCCCATTGAGGGCTGGGACAGGCCCCAGCACCACCCGACTCAGGAGGATACGCGGATTAGAAGGTGAATGACTAAATTAATGAATAAATGAATGAACGAACCCGTCAGATGTCTGGTTACCATGAACACCACTTTAAACTTTTTTCGGTTGATGCTAAGGTGTAATTGCATTTGAATAATTGATCTCATTGAAATAAATCCCGGAGTCTGAGTAGAAGAGGGGATACTGGATCATGAACTGTATTCGAGGGAACATTTTCAGTGTTCACACAGTCTATAAAATGTTTATAATCAGAGGAGAGAGCACCTGACACTGTTATATATATATACACACACACACACACACACACACACACACACACACACACACACACATAGTGTGTTTATTCAATTGAAAGTGCCAGCAAACACATTCCGGCAGCTCATCCCTCTGCCTTCACCGACACATTCATCAAGATAAATGTCAAATGCATGTGACCATCAAAAGGCTGGTAAAGCAATATTATCCGTATGTGTCAATACGGGAATGCACGCCCGAGCCTTTTCTTTTGATCTGTGCATGTGATTTTCCCTGACAACAAATCACTCTGATGGAGCTCAATGAATTGCAGCCCCCTGATAAGAAGGACCATAACCTTAGCTCAGTACACAAACCCCATTTCAGGAAAAGTTGGGACAGTCTGGATGCAATAAAAACAAGACTGTGATTTGTTTTATTGAACTTTAACTGAAAAAAGGCACAAAGAAATGACTTTTAATGTTTTGTCTGACGAACACTATTCAATGTTGTGTATATAAACCAATATTACATATTTGATGCCTGCCAGACATTCAAAAAAGTTGGGCCACTGTAAGAGTGAAACAGTTATGGAATATTCAAGTTACACTGTTTTGAAACAGTCTGCCATAAGCAGGTGAACTGCTAGTATCATGATGGAGTATAACAGAAGCTCCATCAAAAGCTCAAAGTTTTTGCAAGAACCACTTTTTGTCAAACTCAGTAAGAGAATTGCTAAACACTTCCAATGGAAGTTTTAGAAGAATTGAGGTCTTTAACATCTACCGTACATGCCACTGTGTAAAGATTCCGGGAATCTGGAGAAATCTCAGTCCATGGAGGGCAAGGCCATGGACCGCTGCTAAATGTATCTGACCTTTGAGCCCTTCAGATGACCCTGCATGAGAAACTGTCATTGCCTGCTGTGTTAATACCGCCACATGGACTTGGAAGTACTTCGGAAAACCGTAGCTGCTTAACATAGTAACCCCGTCTGTCGCTGAATCAGGAAACGCAACTTTCCTGAAAACTCTATTACACGAGAAGAAAGTCAAAAATCAGTGTAATACAAAAGCGCCGCCGAGTTCTCTGGGCCTGAGCTCACCACAGATGGTCCGAAAGACAGTGGAAGAGCTTGTTTTGGGGAAAAATGGACTTGGAGTTCTCAATGCCATGGACGAAAAGGGACCATCCAGACTTGTATCAGTGAAAAATGCTACGGTCTGGGGGGCCTCAATGCCCATGGTATGAGTGACTCACATATATATTAAGGTCCTAGAGTTGCAGTACTTGACTACAGTCTCAGTCTCGATTTGGTTTTGTCTCCATCTCAAGGTACCGTGGACTCTGAAATTGTTGCTGAGACCAGCTGAGTGCGAAGCCTCTGTCTGAGGTAACTGGAAGCCTATTTTATTATTAATATCAACAACTCCAGAACAAACAGGAGTTCCCATGAGCACCATGACCACAGAGCTTTAGTGGACACAACCGCCATTTTTTGACCAACCAAACGAAAAGGCTGATTTAACAGTGTTGGGAATATAAAGAGTCACCGTTGCTTCCAGTTACAAGGTAAAATTCCAATATGACTATATTATAATAACAATTAATAATATTTACAGATACTGTACATGTTATTTATGAATATATAGTAAGGGAAAATATGACAAAATATTACTTATATATAGTCAATTATGAATGTACAATTAACTACAAACAAATTTCAGGGTGTAACTGTAATTGGTCTTCGTCTGGACTATGTATGCTATGTATGAGTCCTTGTGCTTGACTGGCCTGCCTGCAGTCCAGATCCGCCTCCTACTGGGAATGTATGGCGCATATATGAAATGCGTGAAAAGGAGGATCAGACGACAACATGCATCACAGACTGTTGAGCAGCCGGAGACTTGTATCAAGCGAGAATGGGCAAAATATTCTACTTTCAAAACTGGAACAATTAGCATCCTCTGTTCCCAAACCATTAAACTGTGTAATTAAAGGAAAGATGATATAACTTCCTTTGTGGTTTTGTCAGTTAAATAAAGGCTCAAAACAAAGAATCAAACACAGACTCTGGGTTTATGGGTTTTTACAAAATGTTCTGACTTCTTAAACAAAATAATAATAATAAAAAAAAACTATTTACACAAAAAGAGAAAACACTGCTTTCAGTTTAGTTCAACTCTTGTGCTCTTTCAGACTTTCTGTCTCGACACTGTTTTCTTCCCCCTTTTAAAATGCTAACGAAGTGCAGAGCGCCTGAGTCTCGAGTCGCTTAAAAGAACCCTTCGCTACAAACACAGAACTCGTGTCTCGCTTGTGCCTTCCGGCTGAAGAGTTAGTGGAGTCTAACTGAACACCTCTCTCTCCTCAAATAGATTCCTTTCTGAAACCTGCTCAACTGCCACTCTTCTACTGTCAGCCAGCATTTCGTCGCTGTCCAAAGAAAAACAAGTATCTCCAAAATGGTAACTTCACAGGAAAGGGCAAAAACCTTGACTGAATTGAATCAAGAAACGCAAGAAAGCCAAACATCAGTTCAATACAGAAGCGCCACCGAGTTCTCTGGGCCTGAGCTCACCTCAGATGATCTGAAAGACAGTGGAAGAGCTTGGTTTGGGGGGAAATGGACTTGGAGTTCTCAATGCCATTGACAAAAAGGGACCGTCCACACTGTTTCCTTGTCCACCATCTAGACACAGGTGGCACCTTCATTACGCACCACTGTCTCTGCCTGGACCATTTCCAGAAGCTTTACAACAGGAAGTTTGGGGTCATGGGGTGCCCATTACGTGACCTGCCATTGACAGCCAGCCACTGTCACCCTTGTTCGCAGTGGACGAGAAACCTGGACTGCTACAGACTGGAACCGTCCGCCAACCAAAACTGTCCAACAGTGTCCTGCGGGCAGCGTCCTGTGACCACTGATGAAGGACTAGCGGATGACCAACACTGCACTGTGCAGCAGCAGATGAGCTATCATCTCTGACTGTACATCTACAAGGTGGACCAGCAAGGTAGGAGTGTCTAATAGAGTGGACGGTGAGTGGACACAGTGTTCAAACACTCCAGCAGCACTGCTGTGTCTGATCTACTCACACCACCACAACACACACTAACACAGCACCACCACGTCAGTGTCACTGCAGTGCTGAGAATGATGCACCACCCACATAATACCAGCTCTGTGGTGGTCCTGCGGGGGTCCTGACCATTGAAGAACAGGGTATTTAAGAAAATAGGTGGGGACAAGATCTAGCCCTGGGTGGGCTTCTCTCCTCCACTTATACACCCCTTGCCACATTTATACACACACACACACTCATGTTAACACCGATGCAGCCTGAACACAGTCAGTGAGAGTATGTATGTAAACCTCTTCAGAGATCTAGTGACAGATGGCATGTGGCAACCTAGTGACAGTTATATACACAGATAGAGCTACAGAACTATGTATTGCACTACACCCGCCCCAACCACACCCACCCACACACCACCACCACCCCGCACACACACACACCGTGTCTGAGACTAATTGTGCACTCTGTAGTAAGGTATAACACTCAGTCTGAGTGTAAATATTATCCTTTCATATATCCAGCACACTTCACTGCTCACGGCTTATAACCACTCGAGGGCTAGAAGTTCAGCTCTGCACTTCTTCATTTTTAACTTTCATTTCATCATCTTCTCTCTCTTCTCCGACAGCCATATGGGCTTGAATGCTCTTACACTTCAATGTTAGCAAAGTTATATTTACAAAGTGCTGTCAAGTCGATTCCAAGGGGGCCCTGAAGGGACGTGGTGTATTTCGTTGTTTTGCAAAGATTTGGTGAACAACAGATATTTTGTGCACACCAAATAATATGGGGTGCAGACCAGATACTAACGTATGAGCACTAGATACAAACATGGTGTAGTTTGTGATGGTGTCTCGTGTGCAGCACATAGTATGAGGTGCTCAGTGCATAGTATCTTGCACTCACCTAATAGTATCTGGTACTCCTAACATAGTATCTGGTACTCCTAACATAGTATCAGGTACTCCTAACACAGTATCAGGAGCTCACCTGATAATATTATGTTAACCACATGGAATTCATGGTTGGTGTAGCTAAGCGTTTAACACCGCTACCCACCAGAGAGTTACCACCCCATGTGGGAGACTGGGGTTCGAATCCCAGTCTAGGTAGCAAATGCTGAGCTAGCCCAATAAGAGTCCTTGGGCAAGACTCCCAACACTACACTGGCCTACCTGTAATATAAATAACCTTGCAAGTCGCTCTGGATAAGCGCGTCAGCTAAGTGCCTAAATGTAAATGAATTCAGTGCTCATCTGACAATATCTTGTCCTCATCCTGTAGTATCTGGTGCTTCCTGCTTAGGATCTGACACTCTCCACATAGTATCAGGTGCTCACCTAATAGTATCAGGTGTTCTCATAGTAGTATCTGGTCTGCAACACATAGTATGAGGTCCTCAACACATGATATTTTTTACTCACCCAATAGTATCTGAGGCTCGCCACGTTGTTTGTGGCACTCACCTGATTTTAATATGTTCACCACATAGAATTCAATGCTCATCTGACAGTATCTTGTACTCACCTTATAGTATCTGGTGTGCAGCACATAGTATGAGGTGTTCACCGTATAGTATCTTGTGCTCACCTAATAGTATCTGGTGCTCACAACGTCGTACCTGGTGCTCACCACATAGTATTATGTTTACCACATAGGATCTGATGTTCACCTGATGGTATCTTACCCTGTAGTATCTGGTGTGCACCACATAGTAAGAATATTCCTTTCTTCTGAATTGCTGGTTCAGGATTCACCTGATTGTGTCCATCTATCTTGGAGCTGGTCGTCCTCTTCATCTTATACCTTCAACTCTTCCCAGCATGTTAGTGTTTTCCAGTGAATCAGTTCTTCTCAGAATGCGTCCATAGCAAGAGCTTCTGTTCGGTTATCTGGACTTCAAGTGAGAGGCGAGGCGAGGCTGGATCCAAAGATCCACTTGTTTGTTTCCCTTGGCGTCTACAGAAGGAACTCAACACCACCAAAGTCCAAGGGGATCTATATTTCCCTGTCTTGCATGTCCGGTTTTCACATCCATACCGAACCACAGAGAAGACCACAGTCTGGACAGTTGTCTGTAGAGACAAATCCTTGCATCTGAAGATCTTTTCCAGCCTCTTCATCCTTGTTCTGCCAAGGGCCAGTCTCAGCGTCGTATGTCTTGACTGCTGGATCCTCTGTTGTTACTAATTGATCACAGTGAGCAAAAGCTGCCCACCATTTCCACACCTTCTCCATCAACGGTAACCTAGTAACCTTCGTTTTTGTATTGACCTGATGTCCCACCTCATCACTCTCTTCTTTAACCTCCCTTATAAGGGCCTCTTTAGGGCTTCCACTTGAGTGTTGTATATCAAACGCATTGATGCTTTTCCCACCAATCCTGAATCCTCGATCATTGTCCTCTAGTCCTGATTCTCTTGTATGTTCTGCCTACAGGATGAACAGGTACAGTAACAGTGGACAGACTTGTCTAACTCCCTTCTGTCCTGTCCTGACAATGGCTTGTTGGTCAGTGTAGAGATTCCTTATTAGAATCAGATGCTCTGGTATTCCCATGTTCCTGAGGACATTCCCTAATTTTATATGGTCAACACGATTGAAGGCTAGTCAGTGAAACACATGTTGATTTCCTTCTTGAAGTCCAAGAAGCTTGTACGTTGTTTGTTTGTCAAACCCAGCCCAGTCAGCTGGAGCAGGGAACAATTACTGGCATCCAGGGATGTTTCACACGATTATATTCCGGAGTTTATTCAAAAACCCCCCAGAGTTTTTGGAAAACCTCACAACAGGTGCTTTTTCCCCAGACAGGCCAGCAGAATGGCAGACAGGCAGATGCACTGTTTCTAATAAAGTGGCCAGTTAGTGGAAGTACAAGATTGGTGTTTCTAATAAAGTGGCCAGTGGGTGGAAGTACAAGGACAGTGTTTCTAATAAAGTGGCCAGTTAGTAGAAGTACACCGTAGGTGTTTCTAATAAAGTGGTCAGCGGGTGGAAGCGTAAAACGTGTTTTTAATAAAGTGGAAGTACAAAGACAGTGTTTCCAATAAAGTGGCCAGTGAGTGAAAGTACACGGTAGATGATTCTAACACAGAAGCCAGTGAGCCAGCAAGTAGAAGCACATAGTCGGTGTTTCTAATAAAGTGGCCAGTAAGTGGAAGTACAGGATTGGTGTTTCTAATAAAGTGGCCAGTTAGTAGAAGTACACAGTAGGTGTTTCCAATAAAGTGGCCAGTGAGTGAAAGTACACGGTAGATGTTTCTAATACAGAACCAAGTGAGTCAGCAAGTGGAAACACATGGTTGGTGTTTCTAATGAAGTGGCCAGTGAGTGGAACTACAAGGCAGGTGTTTCCAATAAAGTGGCCAGTTAGTGGAATTACAAGGTAGGTGTTTCTAATAAAGCGGCCAGTGGGTGGAAGTACAAGGACAGTGTTACCAATGAAGTGGCCAGTTAGTAGAAGCACAAGGTAGATGTTTCTAATAAAATGGCTAGATGGTGGAAGTACAAGATCAGTGTTTCTAATAAAGTGGCCAGGGAGTGAATATACAAGGATGGCGTTTCCAATAAAGTGGCCATTTAGTAATAGAACAAGGTCTGTGTTTCTAATAAAGTGGCCATTAAGTGAAAGTACAAAGCAGGTGTTTCTAATAAAGTGGCCAGGGAGTGGAAGTATATGGTTATGGTTCATTTCTGATAAACTGGGCAGTGATAGGAAGCATACGGTAGCTGCTTCAGCCCTTGTTGAAAGCTGTGCTTTTAGTGGGCCCTGGCTGGACGCTCCTAACTCAGTTATGCAGGATTGGTTCCCGTAAAATGAGATGTACTGGCTCAATTTATTAATTTCATGGAGTTCCAGAGTTCTGCCTGTGCTGAGGCGCAATGTTGTGTACGGAGAGAGATCTGGGAGGGGAAAACAGTGCAGCATGCGCTTCTAAGCAGATATCAGGGAGCTTCTGGATCCCATAAACATCTCGTATATTTCATTAAGCGTGTCTGTGAGCTGATAAATACAGACAGCACTGCATCTTTTATGATGGCTGTGAAATAGACTCTCTCTCACGCTAAAGTGAGACCTCACCGACAGCTCAATCAGCCAATTACAGTTTCACCGTGCGGCGTAGGCAAATGAGTCGGATAATTAAATTACGTATTCATGAGACGGATAAACAAAACGGCTGACGGCGGTAGAACACGGGTCAAGGATGGAGGTCGAAGTAAACGGTTAAGATTTAATGAAAGGTGAGAAAAGACTCGATTAAAGGAAGGAGGAAGAGCTGTATTCGGACATTAACACTTTCACTCAACACTTCCACTTAACACTTAGTTATTATGGTTAAATCTAATTACATACACTCATCATTCAAAAACCATAATTGCACCCAGAAGGAATCAGCCGACAGGAATGAAACTCGGTGGTGATTCAAGTTTCACGCTCGCCCGTGCATGTGACGTGAGCAAGGACGGGTCTCGTCACTGTCCGTGAGTGACTATATAAGGCTGTCCTGTTGCGCATACGTTCCATGTCGGTAGCAAGTGAAGTTTGCCTCGGAGAACAGTTCGAAAGTAGTTTGCGAAGTAGGGCTCCAGGAAGCGGGATCAAAGTGTGGTGCGCCATACCGGTCATACGGATACTACCATAGCACGCTGTTGGCGGCAGTGGGTAGAAGGCGGCACATGCCAGCGAAATAAAAGATTTTCGAGACCTACATGAACCACTGAGATGGAGAACTGACGGATTGTCCAACATGCCTGGAGTGACCCAACACTGGCCGACGTTCATGCACGTAAAGGAGAGACAGATTCTGCCGGAATTAGGTACAACACTAGGACAGCACACACAATATTAGCATGCTACATCGTTTCTTGCTAATAGGAAGTGACCAAGCTTACGTCATATCAAGCTAGACTCGGAAGATGCCCGAACCACCTAAACCGCCTCCTCTCAACGCGGTACAGGAGTTGCGGCTCTACTTGGAGCGGATGACTGAACTCCTCACCCTATCAAGTAGAGTGCGGCCTGCCACCCTGTGAAGACATCTCCTTTCCACCGCTCGTATCCGTGATCTCATTCTTTTAGGCATTACCCAAAGCTCAAAACTCCCACTTCACCACTACAGTCCGGTATAGCAAGCGCACTACCGCTGCCGCCTGTACCAGCCTGTGGCCGATCTCACGATCCCGCTTCCCATCACTCATAAACAAGACGCTAAGATACCTAGGCTCCTTCTTCTGGGGCAGGTCCTGGAGGGAGCATGCCATCCTTTGTTTCCTAATGGGTGTACAAGAAACTACAGGCCTAGCCACACGCGCTAGCACCTCTATGGGATTCGCAATGTTACAGTAGCGCCATGCTAGCTGTGGTGCTCATTACCTTTCCCACTTTTGCTAGGTCGTGTAGTGAGTCTGTTCAAGCCGGGACACATGTATAAGCCTTAGGATTGATGATAAGACCACACCCCCGCCCCAACACACAACTCCCCACCTTAGTTATTCACATCAAAAGAAGAGTAATTCCGGTAAAGTACGTTTAGTACGTTTATCACTCTAATGGATTGTTATTCAAAGGTCTTACTTCGTGCATGTGTATTAAGTGCCCACAAGACCAAGATTAGCATAGTTATTTAATCATCCAGCTTCCCTGGCGTTCTAAATTAGATAGGCCAAGGCCATTCAGCTGCAGCCATTGTGGTGCTTTCCCAGATCTGAAAGGCAAATCACAACACATGCATTCCTGTGCAGAGGTCTGGGCGCCCTGGGTCAAATTACATGTTTTGTTGGTTGTCTAAGTGAAGGTATGAGACGTTCCTTCAATGCCCAACTCAGTGCACAATTACTTTTTTATATTTGCTGGAGTTATGGCACATTTTACATTCATTTTTCTAAATTTATAAAGTAATAAAATGAATAAAACTTATTAGGCTTGTTCTCTGAAGAGCGTGCTTACTGACGCTTACTATCAACGAAAACCGTAACCCGTCTGACGGTGCTCAACCTTTTGCATGCCAACTGTATATGGTAACGCACATTAAATATTGATGCACCGGAATGTTAAAGTCATGGTCATGACTCAATCATCGGGCTCCCATGGGGACTCAGGGACTGATCCTTTCAGCTTGCGTTGTTTTGGCTGTATTGTGCATATTAAACACCTGTCTATCACACCGTTTGACCATATTAGTGCTGCAAAAAGCAGAGCTTGTGATTTTAACCCAAATTAATAGTTTGGTCTTACACAATTTTGAAGCCAGAATTGGTCAAAAGTGGCACTTTCAGTTTACAGAGGCCAACATTTCAATGCATCAGGGGTCCTTGACCTTTTCCGTCCCACCTGATAACAGACTAAAAAGCATAGTGGCCCACCAGAAAACTAAACTCAACTACAACTACAATTACCCCAAGAAATCTGGTTAAAGAAAAGTCCAACATTGACTTTGCGGACATACAGTAAGCAGTGATGTCCTCCATGAGTCATCCTGTTGGTGCCAGCACCATTGGCAGACAGCTGCATCACGCAGGACTACATGAACGCAGACCGTTACGACGACTGTCCTTAACACCACGTCAACGTCACCAAAGACTGCAAGCAATGGTGTCGTGCCAGACTGTCATGGACTCAGAACGGCAGCGGGTCATCTTCAGTGACGAGTCCCGCTTTAGTCTTGGTGGAGACGGCCAACGAATCCGTGTGTGGAGGCACTGTGGTCAGCGCCAAGATGAACGGTTTGTTGTCACGTGTCGCACGTCCAGAAGGCCTGGCATCACTCCACCGCCACCCCTACTGCACCATCTGCAGGAACTGTGTGAGGATATTCAAGCTGCATGGGATGGATTATCACAGGACACCATTAGGAACCTCTACAACTCCATGCGGAGACGTCTGGTATGTTGGGTTAGCAAACATGGCGGCCCGACGCTATACTGAGAGACAGACTTCTGTATGTGTAGCTCAATAAATATTGATCATATCAGTCTAAATTGATCATCATTTATTGATCCTGGTCACCTTTATCTTCCTTCCCAATTCTTTTGATGATGAGTGTATATGTATGTATGTATATATATATATATATATATATGTTAACATACTTCATATAACATTAACGTGGTTATATATGATGTTTCTGGCCCAGGACAAACTAATACCTCCACCTGAGTACAGGCCCACAGACCACTAGAGAGTGCTTCATGGCCCACTGGTGGTCTATGGCCCACAAGTTAGGAAATCCTGTTCTACCTCATACACCTACACCTGTACCAACACACACGCACACACACACGCACACACACACAGACACAGACACAGACACAGACAGACAGACACACACACACACACACACACACACACAGACAGACAGACAGACAGACAGACAGACAGACAGACAGACAAGCATGTAGATGCACACTGTAACACAGACACAGACACAGACACAGACACACACACACACACACACACACACACACACACACACAGACAGACAGACAGACAGACAGACAAGCATGTAGATGCACACTATAAGAAACCCCCCACCGCAGCAAACCCACACACACACACACAGAGGCCGGTTCCAGCATGCTGCTGTGTAATCCCTGGCATATGAAACAATGCACAGACTGTTCAGAGCTTTGGCACTGATCTCCACCACCACTCTCCGCACACAACATTAAAAACATCCCCCATTACACGCTGAGCCAGCTCAACTCACAACACCACACGGCCTAGAGCTGCAGACACTGGTGCATGACCTTTCACATGGATCCGAAAGCTAAAGCTCCGGAAAAAATCGTGCACAGTTTGCCCCCTAACCCAGAAGCAATCGGTAGGCCAAGACACGGCCACAGCTTACTTCTGTGGTTTCAAGCTACGTGGCACATGCAGCTAACAAGTAAGGGAAGCTTTCAGCAGAAGTGCATTAAGTTATGACGACGTCTCAGGTTGGCTTGTGCAGTTTCAGACACTGTATGATGCTGTTATCTAAAACCATATTAATAAATGACGTCCAAATTTAGGCATCACCGTTGCCAACGCTACTGATTTACGCTACGCCAGGAACTTTAACTGAGTTTTATGTTTAGTAGTATGTAGGAATTCTTCCTAAGTTTGCTACTGATAGCTAGCACAGCTTCTAGCTAGTCTACAGCAGGGTTTCTCAGCCTGTGGGCTGTTGACCACCAGTGGGAAGTGTAGCACCCTCTAGTGGTCCGCAGGCCCGTCTTCGGTGGGGCGGGCAGTAGTCCGTAGTGGGCCTGTCACCGCACTTTAAGTATTAAGGTGTAAGTAACAATCGGCATCATCAGCCATGATCATCATCAGAACCGCATCACCAGTCGTGGGCATCATCAGTCATGGGCATCATCAGTAATGGGCATCATCAGAAACGCACCATCAGTCATGGCATCATCAGAAACGCACCATCAGTCATGGCATCATCAGTCATGGGCATCATCAGAACCGTATCAGCCATGGGCATCATCAGAACCGCACCATCAGTCATGGGCATCATCAGAAACGCATCACCAATCCTGGGCATAATCAGTCATGGGCATCATCAGAACCGCACCATCAGTCATAGGCATCATCAGAACCGCATAGCTTCTAGCTAGTCTACAGCAGGGTTTCTCAGCCTGTGGGCTGTTGACCACCAGTGGGAAGTGTAGCAACATCTAGTGGTCCGCAGGCCCATCTTCGGGGGGGCTCGGGGGGATGCAGTAGTCCATAGTGGGCCTGTCACAGCACTTTAAGTATTAAGGTGTAAGTAACAATCGGCATCATCAGCCATGGGCATCATCAGAACTGCATCATCAGTCATGGGCATCATCAGTCATGGTATCATCAGTCATGGTATCATCAGTCATGGTATCATCAGTCATGGGCATCATCAGTCATGGGCATCATCAGTCATGGGCATCATTAGAACCGCATCATCAGTCATGGGCATCATCAGAACCACATCAGTCTTGGGCATCATCAAA
>CM067489.1:32622277-32639867 GCA_034552555.1 Semaprochilodus insignis
GAACAGCTCCGGTAGGAGCAGGAATTGTGGAATCATGCAGGAATTGTGGAGAAATGGTGGAATTGCCCTTTAACCAGGCACACAACACTCACACAGCGACGGAAAGGGCAGAACGGTTTTAAATGTCAAGAGGCTGTTTTTTCTGGATCACGCTTAATGAATTTATTTAATTAGTCACAGAAATTATTCTGCTCAAATTACAGCACACTGCACTCGGGACAAATCAGAATTCATGTAAAAGCATGTTAACACGAGACATGCAAGTCAGAGACCTGCATTTAACTGATCAAAACAGCCACTCACCAGCCAGAAACTACCCAGAAGCCTCGGCAGCTAGATATAACCTAATAAATAAATAAATAACTCAATAAATACATGAACAAACCAAATATAATATCAGGTGTGTGAGGCGCCTCTCTCTCTGAGATGGAAGCTTTAAGTGCTGTTTATCCGAAGGGGACAGTGTTGGTGGGTCTACCAGATGTTCCAGGTGGTTGTTAGGAGTCACATTTCTCTGTAGCTTTTTGGAAACGTCTGGTTTTATTAATATCGTGTACTTAATGACTGTATATCGTCGCTGTCCAAAGAAAAACAAGTATCTCCAAAATGGCAACTTTACAGGAGAGGCCAAAAACCTCATTTAACTCTAATGTAGGTCAATGGAACCAGACGTCTTTCCAAACAGTTTTGGGCCATTTCTGTCGGTCCATTCATCATGAGATTCTCACTCAGTGTAAACAGCAGCTCATGTGTTCAAATGATGCATTAAAGTAAAAATGGACAAAAGTGGAGATACATGTTTTTCATTGGACAGCGACGATATATGTTATCTATGATACATCCACTCATCAACATGTATACGATACATAGATATGTACACTCATTAACTATATATCTGCATTTTCGTTAACTGTATATGATACGAAATCGCATTATCCTATATATGATTTTTATTTAGGGTGTGATATACTGTATATAAACATACTGTCATTGACTGTATATATGATATTTACATTTACATTTACGGCATTTAGCAGACGCTCTTATCCAGAGCGACTTACAACCGTGCTTAGTGTTCCGTTGGATAATATTCCAGCTAGTGCAGGAAGTTTAGAGCCTAAAACTCACCCTGAGCTCAGACACTGCCCGAACAGGGGGCCAGTGCTGATACCTAGATAGATGTATACACTCAAATACACATGATATATAATAAGGTACCCTTGGATATATGATATACACATGAAATACTGTATATGAAACATACTCTCATTGTATATTTTAACTCTGTATATATGATATGAGATGTATGCACTCAAATGTACAGATGATATAATGTATACTCTAATTGCCTGTATACATGGTATATATGATGTATGCACTCAAATGTATATATGATATATAACATATACTCTAACTGATGGTATATATATGATATATATGATATATGCACTTAAAAGTACATATGATATATAACGTATGCTCTAATTGACTGTATATATGGTATATATGATGTATGCACTCAAATGTACACATAATATATGCATTAACTGATTGTATATATGATATATACTCTCACTGACTGTATGATTTTAATTCCGACTGTATATATGTGACGTATGCACACAAATGTAGAGATGATATTTAATATGTACGTTCACTGACTGTATACATGATCTATACTCTCATTGACTGTATATATGATATATATGATGTATGTACTCAAATGTACAGATGGTATATAATATAAACACTCACTGACCGTATAATACGCATGTTCTATATACACATTGTTACCTAAACTGGATGTGGGATATATGATATTTTGGTTATAGGTATGACCCCATGACCAGACAGGGTATAAAAACAGAAGTGTCGGTGTGCGCGAGAGCAGCTGTTGGTGTATCAGTGTGGAGTGCTGCAGCTCCGGAGGGGTTTTATTTTTAACTGTAACTACACAGTCCTGAATACCAGCCTGCTCTCAGCCTGCCCCTGCAGCCTCCCTCACTCCGCTACAGCACGGCGGGGAAGAGGCCGGGGTAATGACTGCTGTTACGGTCCATCCAAATGTGCAGCTTGTTTCAAATGTAGTCAATCAACCAAGACGTGCTTGGGGCCTGAGGTTGGCTGCTTTAGTTTTAGCTCTGGAGCTACGAGGCTAATGTAGCTATATACCAGTAAACAGTAATATCCAATCATCATCATCATCATCATCATCATCATCATCATCACATCCCTGCTAGAAAAACGTGGGCAAAAATCCCAGTCTACAGGGAATTCTCCTCGGAATTGTGCCAGGGAAGGCATCCCTCAAATCTGGCCCAACTGACCAATTCTTTGATGTAAGAGTGTCTGAACATTGATGTGGCTACATCCAGAAACTTGTCCAGTACATGCCAGATCCAGTCCCAGCTGTTATTGGTGCTGGTGGAGGGACTACACACTGTTAGGTATGTGTTAGTCACAGGGGACTCACTTGTTGTCCAGTGAGATTACACTCATTCACACACAGGCAGGGACACAGGCAGGGACACAGGCAGGGACACAGGCAGGGACACAGGCAGGGACACAGGCAGGGACACAGGCAGGGACACACTTCCTGATCTCTATTTTATAACAGTAGATCCTGTGATGGTCACTGTGATGGTCACTGAGAGAGTCGCTGATGTAAACACAGCGTCTCAGAGACACAGTAATGAGGAGTCCTGGGTCACGTCCACCGTTAGGCCTGCCCTGAGTATTACTGACTGGACACGCTCAGATACAGGGCTACTAAAGAACCTGACGAAGGCTCTACTAGTGGATCAGAGCGGGAATTAGCAGCCGCGACACTTGGGGTGTTTCTTACTGCGAACTGAGTCGTGTGGTGCTGTGATGTACTTGTGTGTTGTCTAAAATTGAGTTGTGTTGTGCTGTTCTTGCGTAGAGCTGAGCTGAGCTTAGCTGAGTTGTGTTGAGATGAGTTTAGTTGAGCTGAGCTGAGCTGTGTTGAGATGAGCTTAGTTGAGCTGAGCTGAGCTGAGTTGAGCTGAGTTGTGTTGAGCTGAGTTGTGTTGAGCTGAGCTGAGTTGAGATGAGTTTAGTTGAGCTGAGCTGAGTTGAGATGAGTTTAGTTGAGCTGAGCTGAGCTGAGATGAGTTTAGTTGAGCTGAGCTGAGCTGAGATGAGTTTAGTTGAGCTGAGCTGAGTTGAGATAAGTTTAGTTGAGAGGAGCTTAGCTGAGTTGTGTTGAGATGAGTTTAGTTAAGCTGAGCAGAGCTTAGCTGAGTTGTGTTGTGTTGAGATGAGTTTAGTTGAGCTTAGCTGAGTTGTGTTGTGTTGAGATGAGTTGAGCTGAGTTGTGTTGTGTTGAGATGAGTTTAGTTGAGCTTAGCTGAGTTGTGTTGTGTTGAGATGAGTTGAGCTGAGCTGAATTGTGTTGAGAGGAGCTGAGATGAGATGAATATAGCTTAGTTGAGTTGAGTTTAGTATAGCTTAGTTGAGTTGAGATGAGTTTAGTTGAGCTGTGCTTAGTTGAGCTGTGTTGAGATGAGTTTAGTTGAGCTGAGTTGTGTTGAGATGAGTTGTTTTGAGTTTTGTTGAGTTGTGTCGACTTGTGTTGAGTGGAGCTGAATTTAGCTGTGTTGTGTTGTGTTGTGTATCAGTAACAGTGTTAAACTAAGCGTGTTCAAAGCTACAGGTTAAACCACAACACACAACTCGTATTAATGCACCAGGAAGGCACATGCACCGGTTTTTGAAGAATATCTAATTGGCCTCATAGCGTGTTCTTGAATGTCTAATTGGCGTCACGGCGCGTGCCCTGTTCAGGATTAATGAACACGCCTGAAAATGTCGCCCTCAAACACTCGCTCTTGATAAATATTTAATTCAAAAGATGGCAAAGTTCAAAGACGAATAGCCACGGCTGATGGCACTACTCCCTCCGTCCAATTAATTCTGAAAATACCCCTCATGAATCAAAGATTTCAGCCATTCTGTTCTCCGCTCTAATGGATCCCTCCACCGCCGGCTTTCGCCTGATTTATTTCATGTGAGCAGAAAAAAGACCCGAGACCGTCTGTAGATCTGAGGCTTTATAAAGAATGGCCTTCACTGCTTTGAGAGGAGGGCAGATGTCTGAGCTCAAAGCCATCGGGGCGAGTTGGCGAGGCGAGTTCAGCTGCAGCTGGGTTTAACGGCAGAGAGCTAACAACACGCACCAGTCACAGAACATCTCACAGCATCACGTGCACATCGCCATAAACTGTCCACTTTATCAGAAACCCCTCTCCTAAAGCACTGCCTCGCCGGGGTACAGGTAGAGACTCATCTGTTAATGTACAGTGTTAATGCAGGTGTAGGAAGTGCAAGGTGGGTGTTTCCAATAAAGTGGCCAGTTAGTGCAGTCACCAGGTTGGTGTTTCCAATAAAGTGGCCAGTGAGTGGAAGCACTAGGAAGGGGTTTCAAATAAAGTGGCCAGTGAGTGGAAGCACCAGGCAGGTGTTTCTAATAAAGTGGCCAGTGAGTGGAAGCACCAGGCAGGTGTTTCCAACAAAGTGGCCAGTGAGTGGGAGCACCAGGCAGGTGTTTCCAACAAAGTGGCCAGTGAGTGGGAGCACAAGGAAGGTGTTTCTAATAAAGTGGCCAGTAAGTCAAAGCACCAGGTACGTGTTTCTAATAAGCTGGCCAGCAATGGAAATACAAGGTAGGTGTTTCCAATAAAGTGACCAGTGAGTCAAAGCACCAGGTAGCTGTTTCTAATAAAGCGGCCAGTTAGTGAAACACCTACCATGTGCTTCCACTAACTGGCCACTTTATTAGAAACGCCCACCTTGGGCACAAGATACATGTTTCTAAGTGGCCAGTCAGTGGAAGCACAAGGTGGGTGTTGCTAATAAAGTGGCCACTGAGTGGAAGTACATGGAGGGTAGAGTAGGTCACCGCAGTGATGAGGCAGCAGGTGTTTTGTGCAGGTGTGAAAGGTGGCGTGGTCACTTTCTGATATGCTGCGAGTGATGGTGCGCGTCAGGTTTGATATTAAACAGCTCCTGACATACAGTCGAAGCGTCTGGCACAATAACACCACACAGAGCTGAGAACTGTCACCTCAGGTGGAGCTAACCGAATCAACGCCACACACACACCCACACACACACACACACACACACACACACACACTCTTCCCCGACTTGCTGCACTCCTCCAGCCATCACAAGGATTAGTTCCGTTCCGTCAGCAACACCAAATACACCAGACTGAAAAGCCCATCTGGGACGCGTACACACGGGAACCACCGGTGCGTGCACCAACACAGACACAGCAGCCGGGCAGAGTGAAAGTAAAGGCCCGGCTGCTGATGGCCATACCTCGGCACAGCTGGACCTGCTTTATGGTGATACACTAACCGCTCGCCATCACACTAATTAGCGCTCGTCAGCTCATAGCGTGTACACCATTATGCAAATACAGAACCGAGTGGCCACAGAACCTGTTCCTGGTATTCCACCCGGACGGCACTCCCCACTTTAACCGCAGACTCGGATCCACAACCTTACATACATACATACATACAAGACTCACTGTTGTTCTACAGACTAAATCAAACACCGAGCATCGGGTAATCACACTGCCTTAATTAGACTGCCCAGGCTCCGCCCACTAAACACCTCACACCAAACCCGCTCTCGATCACTCCGCTTACACCTCACACCAAACCCGCTCTCAATCACTCCGTTTACACCTCACACCAAACCCGCTCTCGATCACTCCGTTTACACCTCACACCAAACCCGCTCTCAATCACTCCGTTTACACCTCACACCAAACCCGCTCTCAATCACTCCGTTTACACCTCACACCAAACCCGCTCTCAATCACTCTGTTTACACCTCACACCAAACCCGCTCTCGATCACTCTGTTTACACCTCACACCAAACCCGCTCTCGATCACTCTGTTTACACCTCACACCAAACCCGCTCTCGATCACTCTGTTTACACCTCACACCAAACCCGCTCTCGATCACTCTGTTTATTACTGTTTAAGTCTTCTGAGTGTATATGGAATGTTGATGATGGAAAATCTGGAAAACCTGGAAATAATAAGTTTCATTGGGGGACTATTTTACCTCACAGCGCCCTGCAGCATGTGTCCCTCCACCATGAATGGAGTTTAAGGCCAGAACTATCATAAACAGCGTCTCAGACATCAGCAGCGTATTCAGAACCACCTCATGTAGGAACTTTCTGTGAGGGAGCTTTTAGAGGGGGACGTCTGGTTACCTTCACCACCACTGTGATTGTCTCGACTTACATCTGAACCTTTAAATGGTGTATATGGTATTCTCCTGTAAACAGACATTTATCAGTACACGACATCATCTAAACCAAGTCCTTCAAGTGCACAGCAATCATACAGGCACAGATCTGAAACATAACGGAAGTATAATAACCGAAAATAGAGTGAAGTCTGACTCTCCACATTCCCTATTCAGTCTTTAATCACTTCCTGCTCCTGAAGAGAGCTCTGTAATTGGCCTCTGAGAGTTATATTAAGCTCGGCCGCAGGCCTACATCCATCTACATTAAAACTATCCACTGAAACACATTAAACGGCCCGGGACATCAAGCGCCGAGACCATTTCATCAGGGTTCTGCATTATTCAAACAAGCATTCATTTAATTCGGCCTGCTCCGCACTGCACTGCGCATGCTGAACTACCCCCGTCCGTTTCATCTAATCCCACCCCCCCAACTTCATCTCCATCAGCATCATCATCTCCTCCATCAGGATCTGAGTGATGCTTATGAATCAGGGGCTCGGCCAGCTCGGGTCATTTGGTTAATTAGCCGAGGAGCCGCCCCCGTTCAAAAGAGCTTAACGTCCATCATCAACAGAAAAGAGTCATCTAGTCGATTACTCCCGAAAACCTCCCGCCACCCCAGCAGAGCCGCACGCACGCACACACATGCTCCCACACACACACACACACACACACACTTGCATGAACACACGTTTGTCTTACTATACTTGTGAGGTCATCCATAGAGCTCTATTGATCTTTGCACTACTGTACAGAATTATCACTAACCCTAACCTCAGTATCTAACCCTAACCTTAACCCTAACCTCAGTATCTAACCCTAACCTTAAACCTATGCTTCACACTGTTAGTAGTGAGTACTAGTAAACACGCCTACGGACGAACGACACACGCCCGCGGACGCACGACACACGCCCGCGGGCGAACGACACACGCCCGCAGACGAACGACACACGCCCGCGGACGTACGACACACGCCCGCGGACGTACGACACACGCCCGCGGACGCACGACACACGCCTACGGACGAACGACACACGCCTACGGACGAACGACACACGCCTACGGACGAACAACACACGCCTACGAACGCGCACACACGTCTACGGGCGAACAACACACGTCTACGGGCGAACAACACACGTCTACGGGCGAACAACACACGCCTACGGACGAACAACACACGCCTACGGATGCATGTGCGCGCACACATACGTGCGCACACACATACAGATGCACACAAACAGAGCGGCGCAGCCTTAATTAGTACATTATATAAGCACACTGAATTAAATCACTGACGCGCAGTTAATCACCTACAGCCTACAGTCTGAACACCCCCGGTCAAATTCCACACTGCTGTTGATGTTCTAAGTGTAAATAAGTTACACCTCCACTACAGAGGACACCCTGCCACACACACACTGCCACACACACACTGCCACACACACACTGCCACACACACACTGCCACACAGAGTTACTGCTTATTTACTGAATTTACCTAATTTAAATTTGGGGAAATAACATACATGCTATATAAAATGCTTATACTATATACAATATAGAATAATTTTCGCCCAGGCCACATTTCAGCCTCTATTTCCCCCTGATCTGTGTTTAACTCAGCAGATGAGCGGTACACACACAGTGACATACCAACAGTCAGGGGAGAGCAGTCTGTACACTAATCATCAAAACAACAGCGGCACCCAGAAGGAATCACCCCACAGGACTGAACCTTGGTGTGTAGGTTTGACATGGTGAGACACGCTAACGATTCAAGTTTCACACTCTGCGGTGCATGTGACGTAAGTAAGGACGGGTCTTATCTCTGTACCTGACTGACCCAACAGCCACGATTACAGACATCCAGCGAGCAGTGGTGTCCTCCATGAGTCATCCTGTTAGTGCAGCACCATTGGCAGACGGCTGCACCACGCAGGACTACATGTACACAGACCGTTACCACGACTGTCCTCAACACCGCGTTAAGACAAGATCAGCCAATCATGGGGCAGCAATGCACAGTAGTGTTTTAGTCAAGACTGCTAGGAGTCCTAGGAAGACCAAGACTGGGCCACACTGAGTCAGAGTCAAGACTGAGACTTTCAGCAGTCAGGTTTGAGTCAAGACCGAGACCAGGAGTGTTGGAGAACTAGACTAAACTGAGAACAGCTCAAGTTTGTTTTCAGTTGATTATATATTCACCATCAATCAGTTTACACTATATACACACTACACTGACCATATAGGACTCTCTGTAGTTGTACAGGTCCAGACTGTAGTCCATCTGTTTCTCTGTGTACTGTATTACCCTGTTCTTCAATGGTCAGGACCCCCACAGGACCACCACAGAGCAGGTATGATGTGGGTGGTGGATCATTCTCAGCACTGCAGTGACACTGACGTGGTGGTGTGAGTGGATCAGACACAGCAGTGCTGGACTGAGAATCGTCCATCAACCAAAACTATCCAGACAGCAGAATCCTGTGGGCAGCGTCCTGTGGGCAGCGTCCTGTGGGCAGCGTCCCGTGGGGCACTGATGAAGGACTAGAGGATGACCAACACTGCACTGTGCAGCAGCAGATGAGCTATCGTCTCTGACTGTCCATCTACAAGGTAGGAGTGTCTAATAGAGTGGACAGTGAGTGGACACAGTGTTTAAACACTCCAGCAGCACTGCTGTGTCTGATCCACTCACACCAGCACCACACACACTAACACACCACCACCACGTCAGTGTCACTGCAGTGCTGAGAATGATCCACCACCCCCATCATACCTGCTCTGTGGTGGTCCTGTGGGGGTCCTGACCATTGAAGAACAGGGTAATACAGTATACAGAGTAACAGATGGACTACAGTCTGGACCTGTACAACTACAGAGTGTCCTACATGGTCAGTGGAGCTGATAAAGTGGACAGTGAGTGGAGATACATTGAGGTGGTTTAATGTTATGGCTGATTGGTGTATGCTCGTTATCTGGGGTATTACAGCAACTATAATACTACACAGCCACACAACAACAACAACAACACCCAAATACAAGTTTACAAAACAAAACAAGACACTCAGAAACACTATTACTCTTAATGCTGGTTATGTCTGATAAGGAGATCCACCTTAAATACTGCCAGAGGGGCCTCAGTGGCCTGATGGGCCGGGACATAACCGCTGCACCATTTAAGGTGGAACGGGAAAATCTGAACTGGTGAATAAGAAGCTGAACGTCCGCCGTACTTAGAGCTCTACCTGGGAACATTACACAGCATGGTGTTTCGACAAGACCACGTTAGCACAGTGTGTCACGGCACCGTTATTACCGAGTTCGTCGTGTTTACTTCCGGGTTAAATGATTACCAGTTAACGCTCACTCCATGTGACTACCGCAGAAACGACATCAAGATGTTATTACAGAGTACAACACTGAGCTAGGCAGTCAAACACTGAGCTACAACAGCCATATGTTCGAGCACTGTCGCGACAAACACCGAGAGTAAGAGCCGGATGAAGCTGGTTTAAGTTTAAGGAGAGCTAACATCGCTAACAGTAGCCATATCCCCAAACGAGCTAGCTGTCATTAGCTGCTAGCAGCAGCTGGCTAACATGGAGCCGCAGTCTCTCTGTGACACTTTCACAGCACACCTGCGATTCCTGTATCATCATAAAATGAAAACAAACAACTTACATATCATTTCCATTCGACCGTGTAGTTCGTTTAAACTCCATTATAGTTAGCTAGCCATTAGCCTAGCATTAGCAGTTTAGGAACGCAGCTATTAATGAGTAACGTTAGCAAACATTAGCTAGCTGGCTGGCTAGCTGTGTTAGCGATCAGCCACACGCCATCACTCCTTCAGTTTTCATACCAGTTCTGATGCTGTTCTTCAGATAACCACCTCGTTTTCCACGTTGCTCACTGGAAAACACCACTCCGAGCTTGTGTCTTAGCATCGTGGGTCTGCTCTGACATACCTAGGCTTCACACTGATCAGCGATTTAACAGTTTGGGATATTAGTTGTTGTTAGCAAGCGTCTAGTTAGCTAGCGCATCTGGCTAGCATAGCTAGCTACATATATATATAAAAACCTACTCTACTAAATTCAGACTATATGTAAAACTGATTTCTGTTTAGAAACAAAATACTAGGCTTACTAAGTCAGGGGATGGTTGGTATGATATAGGAAGACACAGACTGCTTGACAAAGAGCAGAGGCAAAGTAACCAGAGCTGCTCCACACACGCAGCATTTTAGCTCTTTAGCATTTTAGTTAAATCAGGTTCATCCACTTCTTAGTCTCACTGTTAATCACGACAGTGCTCGAAAACCCAAATATACCTGCTCAGTGTTTGAGCACTATGGGGCATTTTGGTATCACCTAACCTGGACGTGAAGGGGATGTTTGTGAAAGACGCCATACAGCCGAGTGAGGAGCTGAACTGTACACGCTTCGCTACTAAGTTATCAGTCCTGAATATAAACCTGAAGGGAGGATTTACTTACAGTGTCGTACGTGTGCAGCAGGTGAAAGAATAAAGAGTGTTTGTTCCTGTTTTAAACAGAGGTTCAAACGTTCAGTGTCGTTTGTTCTCCAGCTCTACTGCTTCTGTCTGAATCCCAGCAGCGCGCCTTTGCGTGCGTACGCAGTACGTGCAGTGGCACACAGAGAGAGCGGAATCAGAGATTGTACACGAGGGACCGTTTAATTCTGATTTATTCTGATTTTGTTGATATTCAATAGTAATTAATCTTCCTGTTAGCTCAGACAGAGACACCGGACAGTAATTTCCGAGTCCACTTCACCCCAAGACTGCTCTCAGTTGTGTACCACACACTAATACTACACAGTACACAAGAGCTAAATATGCTTCTCCACTGGCCTTAATAACAATAATTCATTATTTCAGATGTTCAGTTCCACCTGTTTACTGGAATAAAAATGTGAACAATCTGAACTGAAAAAAAAACCTCATAAATTCCTTCTGAGTAATAAGCAAAGGAAGTTTCATTTATATGCACTCATCATCAAAGTAACAGCTGCACAAATAGCTGCACCCAGAAGGAATCAACCGACAGGACTGAAACTTGGTTCAAGTTTCACACTCGACTGTGTATGTGGCGTGAGCAAGGACGGGTCTTATCTCTGTACCTGACTGACCCAACAGCCACGATTACAGACATCCAGCGAGCAGTGGTGTCCTCCATGAGTCATCCTGTTAGCGCAGCACCATTGGCAGACAGCTGCACCACGCAGGACTACATGCACACAGACCGTTACCACGACCGCCCTTAACACCACGTCACCGTCACCAAAGACTGCAATGGTGTCGTACCAGACTGTCATGGAGTGACTCAGAACGGCAGCGGGTCATCTTCAGTGACGAGTCCCGCTTTAGTCTTAGATCATTAGGAACCTCTACAGCTCCATGCCGAGACGTCTGGTGTGTCGGGTTAGCAAACACGGCGGCCCGGCGCCATACTGAGAGACAGACTTCTGTATGTGTAGCTCAATAAATATTGATCATATCAGTCTAAATTTATCATCATTTATTGATTTATTTATTACTTTATCTTCCTTCCCAACAGACCTGCAACCCCACACCTCCCTCTGGGTGCAGCTGTTCTTCTGATGAGGACAGAATAACAGAAACAGAACAAACATATAATTATTCAGTGGTTCCCTTTAGAGAACCTTCACTAACACCTCCAGTAGAGTCTGAACAACAGATCATTCATACTGGGGTGGGGGCAGATACAGACAGAATGGGGGGATTTAGATCTGACCTCCTTCTTAATGGTTATGTGCTAATAGGAGTACACGGATGTGTGTGTGTGTGTGTGTGTGAGTGTGTGCGAGATTAAAGGAAAAGAAAGGAAGGAAGGAAGAAGGAGTGAACTGAAATGTCCTATTTATTTCAGGTTTAGTTTACTGCAATGAGCTGAACAAGACTGAGTATCTGCAGGGCTTCTGGAACGGACCATTGAGGTAAACTGTGACTGAAGGGTTTCAGTGTTTGAGATGAACACCCACACACATATACACAACCACACACATATACACAACCACACACATATACACACACATATACACACAAACACACACACACATATATATATACACTCACACACACAAACACACACACACACACATATATATATATATATATACACTCACACACACACACACACAGTCTGTATATATACATATATACACACTGAGCTCGTGTTCGTTAGGGTTTCACCTGAAAAGTGAAGTAACCGGGCCAAGTCGGCTGGTGATGGAGATTGGCCTAAAAACCAGGACATCCTCTGACAGAACCGGTTCTTAATCTTCAGCCACATGGAAATGACTGGCCTATTTTAGATCTGCGAGGCCCAAGGTCAACATTAACCACAACATCTAGCACCAGTGGAGTGTCCTGAAATCCATCCTTAACACAAGCACTGCTGGACAACACCCAGAACCTAATTCCAGGATCAGAATTCCATACCAAAACCTCCGGGACTGGCTTCACTGCTCATTTCACCAAAAGAAACCTGTCACCACATGCTCAGATCAACTTCAGCTCTCGTCATCAACTCAAAGAGAACACCTGGGATACACAGTCATATCACCAAACCCAGAGAACGTCTAGATATCACTAAGACCAGAGAACGGCTAGGACATGCAGTCATATCTACAAGTCCAGAGAACGTCTAGGAGATGTTACACTCATCAGTGATGATCAAGGTATCACAAAAACATCTTCAAAACTTCTGAGAAGGAAGTTGAAAAGTCCAGCAAGCTGTAAGTAAACAGTATAGTGTAAAAACACAGAGACGTGTGCACTGTGAAGTTTACACTGTGTTGCTCCAGTGGGCTATAAACTGTGAAGTTTGGACTGTAACACTCCACTGGGTTACAAACTGTAAAATACAATCTGAAAAACTCAAAAGTCCGGGAAACCTGTAACGTTCAAAAAAGTTCAAGATACTTGTAAAATGCAAAGCTTAAACTGTAAACTGTAAACTCCAGAAAGCTATTAATTGTAAAAGCTAGAATAAAAGTCCATGGCATTGTGAAATTGTAGTGTTTACTGTGTTAAAGCTGTAAAATCTAGAGAACTGTAAACTGAGAGACATAAACTGTACAGTTCTAGAAAGATATACAATGTAAACTGTAAATGTAAATTCCAAATAGATGTAAAACTGTAAAAAACAGACTATGAAATCGAGAGAGGTATAAACCACTTCCACAAGTTCTGACAGCAAAACTCCAGTGAGCTGTAAAACTGTAAAGTACAGACTGCAAAATTCCAAATAAAAAATGTAGGCCGCAAAACTCCAGTGAGCTGTAAAACTGTAAAGTACAGACTGCAAAACTCCAGTGAGCTGTAAAACTGGAAAGTACAGACTGCAAAACTCCAGTGAGCTGTAAAACTGTAAAGTACAGACTGCAAAAGTCCAGTGAGCTGTAAAAAAGTACAGACTGAAAAACTGCAGTGAGTTGCAAAAGTGTAAAGTTTACATTAGGGCTGCACAATAAATCTGAATTTATATCATTATCACAATATGAGTTTCCTCGATCAACATGTGGTTAGAGCCATGACAGATCAAATTACCTCTGTAATTGCAGGTACACGGCTCCAGCGAGACAGCATCATGTTGCTGCACAAAAGATTAGAAGTCTAATGAGAGCTTCTCTGGGCTGTGACTGAACCCTGTTCTCCCATACGCCCAACTTAACCATACGCCCAAACAGCCAATTACAAAACACCCACGTGCACAGCTCAAAAACTCCTCCATCCTGAAATACAAGCACTGTGACTGTTCTCACACGCAGTGTTGGGATGTTTGTGTGAGACGTTAATTTCTACTGTCATAACACACGTCACAAAATGAAACAAAAATAAAATTAAAACAAAGTTTGTACTTGTTTGCATATATATATCAGCTTAGTATACGATTTCAATCCAATACAGTTTTTTCAGATTCACAGAATATCTCCTCATCATCCACAAGCCATCCGTTCCGTGTATCTGCTAATTTCCGGTGTTGGTAAACAGCCCTGGATTTGTAAACAGGAAATAAACAAGGTGGCTCGAGCGAGTATCACAACACTCTTATACAGTGATGTTCAGACTACAAAACTCCAATAAGCTGGAAACTGTACAGTTCAGATTTGTCACGCCTCTGGGTCTCCCTGCCACCGCCGATCTCCCGGACTCCATTCCCCAGAGTGCACTACCTGATGATGTCACACCCACATGTCCCCAGTCATCCAATCAGTCACGGTCTAGGTCGCCCGAGTTTTGATTAGCTTCACCTGTCATCATTTACACACACCTGTATTTAAACCCCTCTCACACACACGTTGCGAAGTTTGGCCAAACCCCGTTTGCGTTACTGAGCGTTTCGTCTGTGGTTTCTCGACTCTGGCTTTTGACTCCCTTTGTCTCCTGACTCCTGCTTTCTCCCTCACCCCTGTTGGCTTTCTCATTTTTATCTACTCTCTGGCTTTCGCCCTCCTTTCGTTCCTCTGACTACTCTCCTTGTCTATTCCTTCTACTCTGGTTGCCTCGCTGCCTGACTCCCCCGGTTCTGACCTTAGCCTGTCCCTCGACTCTGATCCTGCATTCTCCCTTCATGTTTGGTCGTGTTCTGGTGCTGTGTTCAACTATCCGACTGTTCAATATAGCTCATCATCTGACTTTTAGATCTGCGCGCGTCGGTCCAGGTTGTTTGTCCCTGACAAGATTGCAAAATATAAGCAGCTGTAAAACAATAAAATTCAGACTACAAAACTCCAGTGAGCTGTAAACTGTACAGTTCAGACAGCAAAAATATAGTGCACGGTAAAACAGTGAAGTTCAGGCTACAAAACTCCAGTGATCTTAAAAAAAACTAAACGTGTATGTGTATTTAAGCATGCATGCATAATTCGAGTGACTTGTAAAGTTTAGACTGTAAGACTCCAGAAAACTATACCTTCACATTCCAGAGCACTGTAAAATATAAAGTTCAATGTTAAGAAAAAAATTCCACTGGAAAATTCACTAGAGCCTGAGCATGTAAACTCCAGACAATAAAACTGCAGAAAGCTGCAAACTGTAAAGTTATAGACTCAGTTGGACTATGATCTACATACAGCCGTAAAGATTGTAAATTCTGACGTTTCTAAAGACCTGTAAACCACATCTACATATAGATTGAGGTATCACAGAAACATCTGACATCTGAAACAACCAGCTGGTGAGAAAGAAACTGTAAAAAACTGAGAGAGCAGTTCAGACTGCAGGACTCCAGTGAGCTGTAACACTGCACGGTTCACACTGTAAACACACCAGCAGACCTGTATACTATAAAGACTGGGCTGTACAGGAGAAGGACTGAAAGGTCCCGAGAGCTCTAAAGTCTGTACTGACGATGAACAAGACGTCACAAGAAGTTCTCCTGGAAAGGTCCAGTGAACTGTAAAGTGTAAAGCAGACTGTAAAACCCCAGAGAGCAGTGAAGTCTGAAACTGAAGCTGAAACACAGAGTGTTGAGGGAGGCGTGAAGGCCGGCGGACGCTGGAGCTTAATGGGCTTTTGAGGACAGATGGGGCTTATTTGCCGTCTGAGAGTCTGCTGACGTCGGCTTTAACATACTGCTCTAGAGCCACGTTCTGGAAGGGTTACAGACCTGACTGTCAGGTTGTCAGGACGCATAATACTAACGGCTCGCCTAAACCATCTATCACTCACCTCGAACTGTGTGGAGACGTTCAGTAATCCCTAATAGGCCTGATGATGTGGTATGACTCACTGTTATCTATAGGCCTAAACAATGAGAAAGTAAATTAGCATAGCTGCATGCTAAAAGCAGCAGCAGCAGCAGCAGCATACATTTCAGCTGAACTTCAGTCCTTGTTTATAGATAACAGTGAGTCACACAGTGTCGGAGTGTCATACGGGATATCTCCACCTGGTTTGGTGAGTCAGAAATGGTTTCATACTGTTGGCAGTAAATATCAATATCGTGTTTGAGTGTCAGTTTCCCGATACCGTATCGGTGCAACACCACTAATTGGTAGTAACTCAGTAAGTGTAACGCGTTAGTGTGCTGTAAGTAGCGTGTCGGTGTGCGGTAACTCGGTAAATGTAACGCGTTAGTGTGCTGTAAGTAGCGTGTCGGTGTACGGTATCTCAGTAAGTGTAATGCGTTAGTGTGCTGTAAGTAGCGTGACGGTGTACGGTAACTCAGTAAGTGTAATGCGTTAGTGTGCTGTAAGTAGCGTGACGGTGTACGGTAACTCAGTTAGTGTAATGCGTTAGTGTGCTGTAAGTAGCGTGTGGGTGTACGGTAGCTCGGTAAGTGTAGTGCGTTAGTGTGCTGTAAGTAGCGTGACGGTGTACGGAAACTCAGTTAGTGTAATGCGTTAGTGTGCTGTAAGTAGCGTGTCGGTGTACGGTAACTCGGTAAGTGTAATGCGTTAGTGTGCTGTAAGTAGCGTGTCGGTGTACAGTAACTCGGTGAGTGTAAGGCGTTAGTGTGCTGTAAGTAGCGTGTCGGTGTACAGTAACTCTGTGAGTGTAACGCGTTAGTGTGCTGTAAGTAGCGTGTCGGTGTACAGTAACTCGGTAAGTGTGACGCGTTAGTGTGCTGTAAGTAGCGTGTCGGTGTGCGGTAACTCGGTGAGTGAGACGCGTTAGTGTGCTGTAAGTAGCGTGTCGGTGTACGGTAACTCGGTGAGTGTGACGCGTTAGTGTGCTGTAAGTAGCGTGTCAGTGTGCGGTAACTCGTTAAGTGTGACGCGTTAGTGTGCTGTAAGTAGCGTGTCGGTGTACGGCAACTCGGTAGGTGTAACGCGTTAGTGTGCTGTAAGTAGCGTGTCGGTGTACAGTAACTCGGTAAGTGTAACGCGTTAGTGTGCTGTAAGTAGCGTGTCGGTGTACAGTAACTCGGTAAGTGAGACGCGTTAGTGTGCTGTAAGTAGCGTGTCGGTGTGCGGTAACTCGGTGAGTGAGACGCGTTAGTGTGCTGTAAGTAGCGTGTCGGTGTACGGTAACTCGGTAAGTGTAATGCGTTAGTGTGCTGTAAGTAGCGTGTCGGTGTACGGTAATTCGGTAAGTGTAACGCGTTAGTGTGCTGTGAGTAGCGTGTGGGTGTACGGTAACTCGGTAAATGTAACGCGTTAGTGTGCTGTGAGTAGCGTGTCGGTGTACGGTAACTCGGTAAATGTAACGCGTTAGTGTGCTGTGAGTAGCGTGTCGGTGTGCGGTAACTCGGTAAGTGTAACGCGTTAGTGTGCTGTGAGTAGCGTGT
>CM067490.1:0-86313 GCA_034552555.1 Semaprochilodus insignis
CACACACTCTTGAATTCTCCCAGCACATACTGTGCCAGTGCCTAGCAGTTCAGAGTTCTTGTATCAACAGGCACAATGGGGTGTGTAGGCTCCTTGCCATGGCAGCCAAGACAGCTGGATGGGTGGTGGACTTTGGGTTCGCACTGAGCTAAAGGTTCGGATGGTGCGCCAGATTGGATAGGTGTCACATGGTTTGGCCTGTTTTAAATCATGAATCTGTGGGGGAGATCCATAAGACCCATAAAGGTGTGCTGATTATGGGTCATGTCCAACTTGAAGCTATTTCCTCGGGTTATAGCTAACTCGATCTGCCCTGTGCTCAAGTGTGGAAGTCTAATTTCAAACCATAAGACCCAGGGGCGGGAGTCCAAAACGGTCCAAGCCGAACTACAGCTATCCTTTCTGGGTACAGCTCAATACGTATTTTACTTTTAGAACTTCTGAAGCCTGTTCTTCAGCTTTGGCCAGGTGTAATGTGTCTGAACCAGCAACAGCAGAGGTGGTGGGGTGGGGTTTGAGGTTGAGAGGGTAAGAAGACTCAAGCTAAAGTCAAACTTCTCAGCTTTCAAAGCTTCTCAGAATCTCCTGGTACGCTAAAGGGGTCAGATTTAAAACCAGATCTGTCCTGATTTGTTATATACTGTGAGGTAATGTAAAGTTTGCTATATGTTCAGTAATAAAGCCCAGTTCAGAATGAAAACGTAGAACCCTGTGTGTTATGGCTGAAAGGAGGATGGGATAGGGGATGGGATATTGTACACTGACAGAGCAACAAAGGTGCTTAACATAGAAACTCTACAGATATAAATACATACTGTATATAAACATGATGTACACTAAACATTATTTATTTAGGGCACTGAAAACGTCCGGTCTGACCTGAGGGGCAGTGATTACCACAGTCCTCTCTGAAGTAGGGGGGTGAGTGTTGTGTCTGAAAGAGCTTCAGCAGGGGTGTTGGGCGGGGTTTGAGGTTGAGAGGGTTAGAAGGCTCTACCAGAGAGTAGCTTCTCGGTATGCTGAAGAGGCCAGATTTGTCCGGTTTTCTACAAGACGGAACATTTGGCAATGCTGGACTGAGTGAAGACATCATATAGGGTGAGTTAAGGTAGAAGGTTTGCTCTGTGTTCAGTAGAAATGTCCAGTTTAGTATGAGAACCCAGAAGCCTTTTTTATCTGCCTGGAAGGAGTTTGAATTTCTTGTGAGCCTGGAATGAATTTTAATCAAAAATCAAACTTTTCCCAACACTTATGAGGTAAGTCCTGGTCTGTTGTTAGTCTGAGCCTTTTTTCTAAGACCCTGAAGAACAGCCCAAAATTCAGGAATTGGTCTGAGCTGGCTAGAGAACCTACAGACAGGGAGGGTGGTGTATGCTGAAATAGGGACACAGGGGGTGCCCAAAGAATACTCAGAAATTGCTTTGTGATAGACTTTCTATTATGTTATACGCTAAAACTGGTGTATTGTGGAAAATAGCCCATAATTGAGGGGATCATCTGCACTGGCTGGAGAAACTACAGAGGGGGTGGGTGTGCTCTTAGATAGATAGATAGATAGATAGATAGATAGATAGATAGATACTTTATTGATCCCGAAGGAAAATTAGCAGCCAGTAGCAGTTTCACAACACAGCACAGTAAAACAGTAAAACACGTACAAAATAAAAAACAGGGTTGTGCAGTATGAAAAAAACCTAAATGGGTAGGTACCGGCACAGCAGTATTATTAGCTATTAAACTATAAACTATACATAGTACAGTTCACTATGGAAAAATTTATAAATATATCTCACTTCGCAAAGAGGCAAGAAATATATACAAGAAATACAAATATGACTGTAGACCTGAAGAAAGACAGTGCAATAGTAATAAATAAATGTGCATAAATGTGCAAGGGGCGCAGTTATCAGCAGATAATGGCTGAATTAACGTAATAAACATGTGCATATATTGGTATTTAAGTAAAGTGGAGTGTCCAGGAGTTTAGATGTACAGTATATACAGTACAGTGTCCAGAGTGTCCAGGAGTTAAGATGTACAGTATATACAGTAAAGTGTAATAGTGCTAATAAATAAAGCTATGATTAAGCAAGAGAGTTTAGTCCTCATCTGTCCTCTTCCCTCTTCTGGCCCCGCTGGGAAGAGTTGAAGAGCGTGCTGGCTCTCGGGACAAAGGATCTCCGGAGTCTGTCTGTGGAGCAGCTCTATGACAGCAGCCTGCCACTGAACTTGCTCCTTTTGTCCATGATGATGGTGTGCAGTGGGTGCCCACCATCATCCATAATAGACAGCAGTTTGTGCAGTGTCCTCCTCTCTGCCACCTTCACCACAGAGTCCAGCTCCACACCAACAACTGACCCTGCTCGCCTGACCAGCTTGTCGAGTCGCATCTCGTCTCTCTTCTTGATGCTTCCTCCCCAGCACACCACAGCATAGAAGAGACAGCTGGACAGCACAGTCTGATAGAACATCTGCAGGATCTACTTCCACCCCCTCAATAAAGACCGGCTGTGTGAGTGGCCTCACCCTGCGAAAGTCCACCACCATCTCTTTCGTCTTGGAAGTGTTCAGTAGCAGGTTGTTCCTATGGCACCATGCCACAAAGTCCTCCACCAGGTTTCTGTACTCCGCCTCCTGCCCTCCCCTTACACAAGCCACAATAGCAGTATCGTCCAAGAACTTCTGCATGTGGCCCGTCTCAGAATTGTACTTGAAGTCTGAGGTGTACAGTGTGAAGAGGAAAGGGGAAAGTACAATCCCTTGTGGTGCTCCTGTGCTGCTGACCACAGTCTCTGACGACCAGGTTCGGATCGACTTGCATCCTTGCCAGCTTGTCTCTCAGTTGGAGGGGCTGAATAGTGTTAAACGCACTGGAGAAATCAAACAACATGACTCTCACAGCGCTGCCCCCCTTGTCCAGATGAGAGTGGGCCCGATGGAGAAGGTATAGCATGGGGTCCTCTACTCCCACTTTCTCCCTGTAGGCGAACTGCAGGGGGTCCATTGCGTGTTGGACCTGGGGTCTGAGAAGGTGTAGAAGGAGGCGTTCCAAGGTCTTCATGACATGCGATGTTAGAGCGACCGGCCTGAAGTCATTGAGCTCACTGGGCCGTCCCTTCTTGGGTACTGGAACAAGGCATGATGTTTTCCACTGTGTGGGAACCCTGCCCAAGCGCAGACTCAGGTTGAAGCTCGGCGGCACAGGACTTCAGTAGTCTGGGACACACTCTGTCCGGTCCAGCTGCCTTCCTTGTGTGGAGTCTCCTCAGCTCACCTCTAACCTGGTCTGCGGTGAAGGTGTGCAGGGGGGAGCGGTGGGGGGTTCAGTGGTGCTGCAGGTCAGGTCTGATGAGATAAGGTGTGAGAAGGGTGGAGCGGGGGCCGTGTTGTCTGAGCTAACAGCCTGTGGGAGGGGTGCATGAATAACAAAAGAAGAAGGTGAGGTGTTAATGTCCAGGCAGTCAGAGACTGAATTATCAGGAGCTGAGGTGAGGGGGAGGGTGGAGGAGGTATCTGCTGGAGCTGCAGAGACTTGAACAGGGCAGTCAAACCGGTTGTGTAATGTTTGGTTACATACCTTAAATGAGACTCTTATATTGATATACCTGGTCAAGGAATCAGTAAGGACTATTCACCAGTAGAGGGCAGTGTTGGGAGACAATATATACGTGAATGTATGTTTTGGAGATGGGGAATAAAAAATAAAAGGAGCCGGTTGAGTACAGCGGTGTGGATCTGATTTTATTTTGATAAAACAGGCAGACACAACAGGTTGTAGAAGGTGTTGAACTCATTGGCTCTCTCTACATCACTGTCTGTAGCACTGTCCATCCTCTGCATATAGCCTGTGATGGTCTTCATGCTACTCCATACCTCCCTCATGTTATTCTCCCTTAACTTCTGCTCCACCTTCCTCCTGTAGGACCCCTTTGCCTCTCGCAAGTGGACTTTGAGCTCCCTCTGTGCACTCCTAAGCTCGTCCTGGTTTTTGTCTTTAAAGGCCCTCTTCTTCTTGTTCAGAAGGCCTTTAACACTGCTGGCTATCCAGGGCTTGTTGTTAGCAAAGCAGCGCACAGTTTTCACAGGAACTACAACGTCCATGCAACAGTTCATGTAGTCCGTCATGCAGTGTGTAATCCCCTCAATGTCCTCCCCATACGGCTCCTGCAATACACTCCATTCAGTGGACTCAGAACAGTCTCTGAGAGCTGCTTCAGCACCAGGAGACCATTTCCTGAAGGAGCGGGTGGTTATGGGTTGTGTTCGGACCCAGGGCTTGTACTGTGGCTGCAGGTAGACCAGGTTGTGATCTGATTTTCCCAGAGGGGGCAGGGGTGTGGCGGTGTATGCATCCTTTACATTGGCGTTAAGGAGATCGATTGTCCTGTTCTTCCTGGTGGGACAGTCCACATACTGGTGGAAAGCAGTGAGCACGGAGTCCAGTGTGATGTGGTTGAAATCACCAGAAATAGTGATGAAAGCATCAGGGTGCTGGGTCTGGAGTGCATCAGGGTGCTAGTGGCTGGATAGTTTTGGTTGATGGTGTTGGTGGACTGAGGTGTCCTGCAGCACTGCTGTGTGACCCACTCACACCACCACAACAGACACTAACACACCACCACCATGTCAGTGTCACTACAGTGCTGAAAATGATCCACCACCCACATAATACCTGCTGTTATCAGACGTGACTGGCTGCATATTTCTCAGTACAAGCTACTTTGTTATTTTCCATATGGTGATAAAGCTTATACTAACGCTCTGCCATCTCCACTCTCCTCCTCTGTCCCTCCATCGCCTCCTCTTCATCATCCTCTGAGTCCTCCATTTCCTTTTTCCTGTGTGCCTCCCTCTCTCTTCTCATCTTCTCTTCTCTCTGGTTCATCTCCTGTTCCTCTTGCCTCTTCTTCTCCTCCTCTCTCTCCCTGGCCAGCCTCAGCACCTTTTCACTAAGGAGCATGTCTCCATTAGCAGAAACCATCTCCTGGATTTTAGCCAGAAGTTTAGCCACCAGGTCTTCTCCACTGCTGGCATGACTGTAGAGGGCATGACACCATCCGCCACATTTCTCCACCACCTTCACCAGCTCCGCATTGTCCTCCACCTTGTCCTGAAGGCTGGAGGAGCGAAGCTGTTTAGCGTTTTTCACGGTGAAAAGCACCACTGTGTGACTCCAAGCTTGTGGACCAAACAGTTCCATGTGTTCCTCCACAACGCGACGCTCACGACCTGAAAAGGAGAACGACAGAGGCACCACCAGGAGCTAAGCGTGAGCACCAGGATGGCACAGCTTCATACTAGCCACTAGCTCTCTTCTCACATGGTCAGGCGATGTCCGGCTGCTGCTCAGGTTGAACCACTCCCAGCCCGGAGTGTCCACCACCAACACCCGCCGTCCCCTGACCACGTCCTCATGTCAGACACTCACTCTAGTCCTCACTCCCACCTCGTCAAACGCCTTGCTGTCACGTCTGCCGCCCTGCCTGACTCCAGCTGCCGTGCGGACTCCAACTCCCAGAGTGCACCGCCCGGTGACGTCACACACACGTGCTCGCCCTCCGCTAATCCTCCTCGGTCTGCGTCTCCAACCTACTGATTGCACGCAGCTGGCACCGGCAGTATATAAGACACACACACACACATGCACCTTGCGAAGCTTTTGCCCATAACTTTGTAGCAAAACCTGAGCCTTTTTCTGTATAGGATAACCTGTTTTCGAACCCCCGCTGTCGTTTTCACCTCGCTTCTTTGCCTATCCCTTTAAACCTGTCTGCGTGTCTCTTCGGATCTCTCGTTTTCGACCACTGCCCGTCCTCCCGGTTTACGCCCTTGCCTTGCCCCTGTTGCTGTTATACGGTCTCTTGCTGCTGTGTGACGTTGATCTTTTGTTTAATAAAGCTCTCTCTGTCTCTTGGCTCTGCTGGTGTCGCGCCTGTTCACTGCGCGTAACAGGAGTACTGGGAATATTGAGAAATTACTATGATATTATGGTGTAAGAGTATTTAGAATATTGAAAATTAACTGGTTTTAGGGTCTAGGGCTATGTAGAATATATAGAATGTACTATGATAGAGTCTAAGGGTATTTAGAATATTCAGAATTTGTAATCATATTAGGGTTTTGGAGTGTATAATATTGGAAATTTATACTATATAATACTATATAATATATACTTATTAATCTTAGGATATACAGAATGTATAAAGTTTTAGGTTATTTGGTTTTATTCTTTTGATATTTTGGTCAACCATAATATGCATTCATTCTACGAATTAAATGCTTGTTTATTAATGATACAACCATACTTTAAAATTCTCAAATGTATGTGAAAATGTGACACACTTTGTGGAAGAATGAGCAGACTAAGTGCATATTCATGACCATGACTGGCCCCTCCTAGTTCCGCCTCCAGGGGCTTGTCACATTATTAAAACCAGTCTGGATATATGACTCAATATTGTGACAAGCGTGCAGATCACTAGATGTCTCGTTAATGAACTCTCACCCTGAGATTGGATCAGATGGCCATTATTGTTTGTGCTTTAATTAAGCTAAACTATGCCCTCTATTATCCTAATAATTAATTAATTAATTAATTGTACCCATAACCCTCCACAAGTGTCTAGGGTGTCCAGGAGTGCAGATGAACAGGATATACAGCAAAGTATCAATATTAGGATGTAAGAGTGTGATATTAATAATTCACTGTGATATTAGGGTCTAAACGTATATATATTAGAAGAGTATGATAATAAGTATAAGACTGTTCGCCAAAATAACTACAATGAACTGCATAGTAGGGTTTGCATAGACGAGCCGACTTGTCGACTTTACTGCTGGGTGAAGACACTTCGTTGCTGATAACATAATTATGAGACTAACAAATATGTATATACATATATATATATATATATATATATATATATATATATATAGAGGGAGAGAGAAAGAGAGAGAGTGAGACTGAGGATCACAGCTGCAGATGCCACCTCCAAGACAATCAAGTGTTCAGGTGGTGTTCTGGCTGTATAATAACAAATTTAAGTGCCAGGAATTTTTTAGATGCTTGTATATATTGTATATTAGATGAGACTAAAATCAGTGAGACAGACTAAATATCCTAAACATCCTTTTCACAGGGACGGTATGGACACAGAACATCATAATGTTGATCTGTGAGACTGACGGCATGGATGACACGGAATATCCCAACAATCTGGAGAAAATGCCGTGGCTGGAGTATCCAGAGGGACACACGGATTATTCCTCTCAAGCCTCTCCGCGCTTCTTCGCCTCGCACCTCACACCTGTGCTCATGCCACCTGGCCTGAGGACAAAAAGGCGAAGGTGGAGTAAGAGCCACTCTGGAGCTGCAGGGGCACATCACAGGGATAGCTCAGCTTTTAATGTTACACTTTATTTCGGAGAGGCTTTTTAAATGTTGTTAATAATAATAAACATAATTTAATAATATGATACATTTCTAATAATATATTTTCACTGTCCAAGGAAAAATATGAACCATTTTTATCGATTTCTACTTTTATGCACCATTTGATCACATGAGCTGCTGTTTACACAGTGTGAAAACGTCATGATGTATGGACCAACATAAATGGGCCAAAACTGCTTGGAAAAAAAGTTGGAGTTGTTGTTGGGCTTCTTTCCGGGGTCTTCCAGGTGGTTATTAGGAGTCCCGTTTTTATCATTTTTGACCTATTTTTTGGAGAATGAATAACATGAATTTACTGGACGCTTGGAAGGTCTATCTCAGATGTCTGCTACTTCAGTACTGTATGCCAGTATGATGATATGTGATACCATATCCCCAAAACAACTTGCACAAAATCAACAGTTCTCTGTTCTTGTCTGTTTTTAAATGCTAGATCGTGTATGTGGCCAGGAACCCTAAAGACGTTGCGGTGTCTTATTTCCAATTCTGTCGTGTGTGGGTAGGAATTGAGATCCCCAAGAGCTTTGAACATTTTCTGCAGCAGTACCTCGTGGGAGACGGTAAGGTTGAATTTTGAGGGTCCACAACTAATTGAACGGAACGTTCTGGGCAGATTTCCAAACAGAGACAAAATAGCATTTGTTTAATGCAAAACTGGCCGTCTCCGTCTGCTGCTGGATTTTACAGTTGGTGGATCATTGTGGTTTGACCACATCCGTGAGTGGTACAAGCACAGAGGCGAGTACAACATCCTGTTCCTGACTTATGAGGACGTGATCACGGTAAGCTCAATGCATTAAAGAGTTTCATCTTATAGTGTAATAACCACCCAAATTAATGTAGGCTGTATAAAAACATGTGACATGAATAATTGACGATAACACTACGTAACAAGATGTTTGTTCCCGGCTTCTATGTGTTACATTGCAATTGTTTATGTGTAAAATGTAAACAGAAACAGCTGTATTCATCACACACTGCTTCTGTGAGCAGGAAAATTACATGAATAAATCTTTTTATTCCACACGTTACTCAGTACTGTGTAAAACAAATCCTGCTTCTCCGTCTGGCAATCCGATGGACTGGGTTTGGCGGTTGCCAGGTGAACGGTACTTGTCTGACTGCATTGTGCTGAGTGTGAAGTTTGGTGGAGGGGGGATTGTGGTGTGGGGGTGCTGTTCAGGAGTTGGGCTCGGCCCCTTAGTTACAGTGAAGGGAACTCTTAAGGCTTCAGCAGACCAAGACCATTTCATGCTCCCAACTTTGTGGGAACAGTTTGCGGACAGCCCCTTCCTGTTCCCACATGACTACACGCCAGTGCACAAAGCAAGGTCCATAAAGACATGGATGAGCGAGTTTGGCGTAGAAGAACTTTACTGGCCTGCACAGAATCCTGACCCCAACCCAACAGAACACCTTTGGGATGAATTAGAGCGGAGACTGCGAGCCAGGCCTTCTTGTCCAACATCAGTGTCTGACCTCACAAATGTGCTCCTGGAAGAATGGTCAGACATTCCCATAAACACATTCCTAAACCTTGTGGAAAGCCTTCCCAGAAGAGTTGAAGCTGTTATAGCTGCAAAGGGTGGGCCGACATCGTATTACACCCTGTGGATTAAGAATGGGGTGGCATTCGAGTTCATATGTGTGTGAAGGCAGACGAGCCAATACTTTTGGCAGTATAGTGTATGTACTGTAGTGTAATATAGACTTAGCTAGAACATCAAAAACTGTGACAGATTTCTGAATAACAGCTTTTAAACTTCAATGAATCTTCACAACTCTACAGAATAAAAGTCTGCCATCTAGCGAGCAGGAATTGTCCACCTCAACTCCTTCAAGAGTTCTCTTTCAGTGCTCACACAGTGGTGCCCCATGGTTTGTCTTGACCCTTGACAGACATGCTGAAGAACGCTTTGTAGGCCTCGCTCATCTTAGCAGATACTTTACAGAGTACTGTTCCACTCTGGTCTGGATAAATTGGTCCACAGACGGAGCAGAATGTGTCTGCTGGATGCTGCAGCCTCTTGATGCCTCTAAATCATTTTTAGCTCTGTATCCACTATCCACTCACTCAGCTGGAGCGTCACCTGAAACGGCTGTTTAACACACCTGTATTTAAACTACTGTGTACACCACTGGACCGTTCCAGACAGTTCTAGTGTAAGGGTTCGGGCGGTGCCGCCTGCTGACAGCAGAGGGCGGCAGCGCGCGGCGCCTCCCCGAGGCAACTACAGCCCGGAACTCCAACACCCAGAATGCCCCGGGCTGATCACCCAATCAGCCGCACCTGATGCACCCGCTATATAAGCTTTCACCAAACACCCGTCAACTGCTGCACCTTTGTAGAGGGGCAGCCGGTAACGGTATTAGTGAAAACATAACTAAAAGAAAAAGAGAAAAGACACGCGCTTTAAATGAAAAAACAAGAGACATGACAGGTGCTGCAAAAAAAAGAGTGAAAAGACATATGCTTAGAAAAAGAAAACAAAAGACTAAGACACGTGGATCAAACTAAACGAAAGAAAATGAAGAGAAACGTGAAGACCCCGAAAAGAAAAGATATCCCCTTTCTGTCCTTTACAAATATTCCCTTTTGCTGAACACGTTGGCATCTCCTTTGTTTGAGTTTCCTGCTTTTTTTCTCACTCCCATTCACAAAACCCCCTCTGACACGTCCCACCTGTATCAGTGCGTAGCGCAGTGGTAGCACGTGGGGCCGCCACTACTGAGGTCTGGGGTTTGATCCTCGCCTCCGACAAGCTTCCAAAAACACTTCCCTGAAACAGACCCCCCCTCGCGCATGGCATCTGATGTGTACCCATATGCGGGAATCCCTTTGCAAGCGGATAAACCTTTATATCGGTGCAAACGTTCCCGCCCTGCGCTTGGGTCCACCCCTTTATCCGTTGCCATGACATCTAGACAGTTCTCCAAAGTTCCAGACAGTTCTATAAACCTCTTTTAGAGAGTTCTCACAGTTCGAGAAGCTACTCAAAGTCAGCACTGAATGTAGCGCAGGTGTTCTGGATAATAGAAAAATCTTTGGAACATCGTTGTCCTGACCACAAAAGCAGAGTTTACAGTAGCCAGTAACTGCTTTCTGTACATTTCAGGCCTAAGTAGTTAAGAAACCACACGTAGTACAAGAACAAAAACATTTGTAGCGTAATCTCATAAAATCTTCATAATAATGACCTGAAACACCCCTATAACATTTTACAGGTGTGTGTAGTGAAGTATATTCTGCTTATTGTGTTCTAAATTTGTAGGAAATGTACAAATAGCGTGATAATGAGTTACGTAGTAGCACAAAATAACTTCTTGTAATCTGATGTTTTAATTACCATATTAAATTAATTTGAGACGCAAAGGAAACTATATTTATTCCATTTTTTAATGACACTCTGTCACGCCTGCGGGTCTGCCTGGCCCCGGTGCTCCTCCGAACTCCAGTTCCCAGAGTGCACTGTCCGATGACGTCACGCCCACATGCCTGCGCTCCATTAATCTTCCCCGCTCCGCCTCCCCCATGTATCCTTCCCCCGTGTCTTCCTGGTTTTCGGTTTTCCATTCTCCTTCGGATCTTGTTCGCCTGTCTGCCTGACCTTCCGGTTTCCGACCTTCGCCTGCCCTCTCACTTTGTGACCTGGTGTTGCCCTTGTTTTCTGTTGTCTAGTGTTTGTTGCTGTGTGACCTCCCGAACTGCTATATTAAAACCCTTTTCATCTCCTGGCTCGGTAAGCGTCGCTCCCAGTTTTTGTGCGTGACACACTCATTATAAATACATACATTTACATTAATTACATATAAATAATATTTAATAATACCAATAATACCACTCACTATTTCTGCTACACTACTACTGTATTATTAGTTTCCAACAGTCTCTAATAAGACATTCATCATGTGTTGAGTTTTGGCTCCATAGCTGGGATTTTAATAGAGGAAAAGTGCAGGTTCTTTGTACTTTATACACCTCAATGCAGACAAAACAGGATCTCTGGAGCAGAACCTTCAGAACCCTGCTACATAACATTAGTATAACTATGCAATAAACATGCTATAGCAGATGTTATTTTCTGTCATAAGACTTAATGGCAGAAAATGTTCAGTAATACAGCAGTGGATTGTTTAAGGGATGGTTCGGTCTATAAAGAACCGTCTGTGTGTAAAGAACCTTTTTACAATGTAAAGAACCTCCACGTAATGTAAAGCCCGTATACACCGTGTACACTCCTGTACCTGTAATGTTGTTTAACAGAGGAGTTCCAGAGGTGTTAGACCAGTTCAGGATGTGTGAGTCATGTGTACTGTTGCAGCTACAGTAGGAGACTGGAAGAACACCTTCACCGTGGCTCAGAGCGAGATGTTCGATCGGATCTATCAGGAAAGAATGAAGGATCTTCCGTTCAAGTTTATGTGGGACATAAAATAATGACCCTTGCGGAAACTGAACTGTGTACTGAACACGCCGGCCTGTACTGTGGTGACATGTTTAGTTAAAGGGATACCCTCGAGTTTTTCTACCTAATCAGTCTCCACTGTGTATGTGGTGGACAGTGTGGGGAAGGTTGGGTTGAGTGTCATGCTTAGAATTTAAAGGAATACTCTCAATTTCTTTTAACCTAATCACTCTCTGCTCCATCTGTAGGGTATGCTTGTTTTCAGGGGGCTAATTTCTGTTAACTGTAAATCTACTATTGAGCGTTTCTACTATTTCTATGGCTCATTTCTAATGCTCTTCTACCGTGTCACTTTCTAGATTCCCTGCCTTATTACTCCTAATAATTTACCCAGGCCATCATTGCCACATTAAGGCTGGTGTCACTGACCAGCTTTCAGTGCAGAACTAATAATGACCAGCAGAGGTCAGTACAGTGCAGGTTGTGTTCTGCTCTGAGTGCTTCTCAGTACACTGGTTTAGATTTAACTTTCTTGAAGACCAAATCCATAACGCCGTGACAACTCACCAGACAAAAAATGAGTCATCTTGTGAGTTTAAGGTGGTAGTAACTTCAGGAGAATTATGGGTCTATAAATCCCTGAGGGGTGTGAGTGACGGGATCCATAGATTGGGAAGCGGTGGTACAGTGCAGGGAATGTCTCATTCCAGGTGTGGAAAATGGCTCCAAAGCAGATGTTAATGATTGGCTAAAAGGAGTGACTGCATTTGGGCGTGCCAAAGACCATAGTGTGAAGGAAGTAGCTGAATCTGCAGGTGTATGGAAGCGTACGGTCATACGGGTCTACCAACAGTAGCTAAAATCCCAGTATACAGGAAATTCTCCTCGGAATTGTGCCAGGGAAGGCATCCACCTAATCTGGACCAACTGAACAATTCTTTGATGTAAGAGTGTCTGAACATTGATGTGGCCTACATCCAGAAACTTGTCCAGTACATGCCAAATCCAGTCACAGCTGTTATTGGTGTTACACGCTTTTAGGTATGTTTCAGTCACAGGGGGTCTCATTTTTTGCCTGGTGAGCTTATTTACTGTTACTGTACTGTATACAATGTCTATATTTAAATGTCTTTATATGAAGAAATACACTTTGATGAACATGAGGCTGAACTCTGAATTATATACTTAAAGGTTTAGTATTAGTATAAGTAGACAATTGTGCCAACTAGACCTTTTTATATTCAAATATTATATTCTAATTTCCAAAAAAAGCCAAGCAGTCTCCAAACTTTTCCCAGTCATTGTATAAACTGTATTCATGCAAAACAAAACACAACACAAATACTTCTTTGCATCTTTATATACATATGATCCTGTGGTTAACAAGTTTGTTTATTTTATAGCAAACACATTTCATTCTACATTATACTGATTTAATATAAATATATAATATTGTATATATTTCACATTGTTTCTGCATGAAACCTAACTAATACATACTGGTGCTACTTATTGCTGTGTTGACCCCACTAACCCAGCTGGGGCCGGCTAGTCCGACATTGGCAGGTCTCTGGGTGGAAACAGGGCTTCCTCAGTTAGTCAGTTACTCAGTTTAGTCCTTTTAACCATAACACATTTTAGATGTTTTTGAGTGTATATGTCTCCTGGTGTACACTGCAGCAATCCCAATAATCATAATGGACATGAAGACCACCATACCCACCAGCACACCCAGCCCAGCAGAAGAAGCAGAGCTAGTCTGAGTGCCAGATGTGTCTGAGGAAGACATATAGGGAACAAGAATTAAGCTATGGGGCTGGAACATTTACACAAAGTGGCTGCAATAAAAGTGAGGCTTAACTTACCTTGCATGATCACTGGCTGAGCTAAAAGGAAAGGAAATTAAAAAGTTAGCCAACAAATTTCTTTACTATTTATTTTGTTAAAGTGATTATGAACATATATTAACAATGTTTGTACATGAAGGAATGGTTAAGGTAACCTAAATGGAGTTCATCTGTCAGGACTGGATGTGCAAAGTTCGCTTTGGTAATAGAAGTAGTTGAATTGTAAGCCGCTTAAAGGGGACCTATTATGGCTTTCCGGTTTTCCCTTCCCTTACATGTAGCTTTTTTTGCATGTAAACCATCTGCATGGTTATGAAGGCCAAAGTACACGCCAAAGGAAGAATGTCTCTCCCACAGAAACCACTTTTCTTTGCTGTCTGAAATACCAGCCCTTTTCTCTGTTACAAGGTGACATCATCTAGTAACACAATCCTTGTTGCCCACCTACCTGCAAAACTTGGCATGCCCTCACACAGCACACAGAGAGCTAAACCAGTAAAAACTGAGAAACCAGTAAGAACTAACCACTTTGAAACATCTGGCTCCAGTTTAGCTTGCAAAGGTCGATAAACTGGACTTCCAGAATCTGACTCTGGCTTAAACTGTGGAACCGACACCATTGTAAAAAAAAAAAGAGGTACAGCGATTGGGTGGAAAGGCTTGTAGCAGGATGCCACCCTGCTTGTTGACCAATCAGAACAGAGTGGGTGAACTGACCAATCAGAGAACACTGGGCTCATTGGGAAGTGGGGCTTAAAGACACAGGAGCTCAAACAGAGCCAGACAGTGTAAACAGCAGCTGCTGTGTTCAAATGATGCATAAAAGTAAGGAGCAACAAAAATGGAGATACATGTTTTTCTTTGGACAGCGATGATATGTGGTATTGAAATCTGATACATATTTCAATATTCGACAGTTCAACACAGTCTGAACAGCAGGATCAGAATTCATGCGACTTTTTACGGCAATCCAACTAGACAACATAATTTCATGCTGCCAAGACCCTCAAACATTTGGGTGATGATTCTGTTGTTATTGCACAACTCAGTGTTTGGAATGATCTTGAAATAAAAGTGGTAAAAATAACCAGGGGTGTGAACCAAAGAAGTGGGCGTGGCCGAATTCCCCTTTTCACAGCATGTTTGAATGCCTTCTGGGTGATAAGACCACTGGAATTTGTGAGCGCTTATGCTGGCAAAGACCTCCAGGACTGAACCTGCATCCATTGCTAGTCATTACTGTTTAACTCTGGGTGAGCGAGCCAGGTGAAGAATTGTTTGTTTGCACATGTGGGTCAGTTTAAGAGCATGATCTGTTCAGACTAATGCCACGTGTAGGTCACATTTGAATGATATTGTGAACAGTTTATGAAGAGTGAGAAAATGGGATTTGGGCCACTTGCTCTGTGAGCGTAGTCAAAGAATGTGACTTCTAGTTCAATGTCTATTTTTCACAGGCTAAATTAGGTTAATGTTAAAGCTTTGTGTACGTGCATAGGATTTAAAGGTCATACTGTTCTCTGTTTTGGTAATGATGGGAGGAGAGGTGAGGGTGGAGGACTGTGAGACTCCATCTTGAGGATAAGAAGCAGGCTCTACGTCTCTTCTTCTTCTGCCATTGAGGCATAGCTGTGGGCAGATGAAGAATGTGTGGGTGAGAAGCACTTTTGTTGTAGATGGAAATAAGTCTGGATGTGAGTATACATCTGTGTATACTCACATATTTATACACTCGGCCACTATATTAGGTATCTATCTATCTGTCTGTCTGTCTAGATAGATAGATCCAAATGAGGCCCGGTACATGCTCTTCTTTAATATTACAGTACTTTGAATGTAGAAACTACCAGCAAACTGGCTGAAATGAGGTTACCCTGTACGTCCCGCAGATTGCCTTTTCACACAGTCGTGTAATGCAGTGCAGATAGTATGTGGAAACCGTTCGGTTCTGTTGCTCTGTGAAGCGGAAAGCAGGGAAGGAAAACCGTGCTTTATTACTCTGGCCATTCTCAATCAGCTTGGTCATCTCATCACTAAAGCACCTGTAGAACACACAGACACAAAGTATTTATAAAACAATAGTTTTCTATAGCTCATACTGACCGACACCAGTGACTAAAAATGCTCAGAGGAGTAGGCCAAGTGCCTGACAAACATGCTGTGGTGGGGATCTTGAGTTTCACTAATGGCTATGACTTTTCCACTTACCTGACCCTAAAGGGACACACTGGCCAAAATGAAAACTATAACCACTGTTGTGAACATGCTTAACTTTATCGTACTGCAGTGCTGGAAGATGACCAAGTGACCTACAGAAAGAAAGGCGAGCAGTGGCTGGGGCAAAATGCACAGCGAGAATGGATCAACAAACAGGCTTCTGGAGGCGTCATTAGTGATTTTCTAAATAAACAGATCTAAAACACAATATTTGATCTGGAATTTGGGAGACGTGTTTCCAGTAGTGTATAGAATAAAACAGAACTGCTCATTTTGAGGTGGTCTCTTCAATTTTTCTAGAGCTGTGTGTGTATGTGTGTGTATATATATATGGCCATTGAAATGTTAATGCTAATTTGAGAACTTACGGCACAAAAAGGTTGTAGAAGGTGGCATTGTCTGGGTTAAGTGAGGTGGAGGCATAACACCTGTCCAGCAACACGAAGTACCTAAAGTGAAAGAAGATTTATTTAGAACTCACCATTCACTGAACTCATCTAACAAAAGCATATTAGGCTCAAATACTGCTCCATAGTAATCCCTTATTTTAAAGCCATAATGTAAAGTCGTACTGGGTGGTGAGATTGGTGGCATGGACCTGCACAAATATATTAGTCCTCAGCTCGATCCCGAAACGAGGGATGACCAGGGGTTTGGTGAAGTTAACATCCTGAATCAGAAAGAAGAGTGATGTTAATTTTTTGTTTTCTGGATTATTGGCTTGTTGACATGTTTGAAAGTACACTATGTTGCCAAAAGTATTTGCTCGTCTGAACTTGAGTGACATCATATTCTTAATCCATAGGGTTTAATATGATGTTGGCCCACCCTTTACAGCTATAACAGCTTCACCTCTTCTGGGAAGGCTTTCCACAAGGTTTAGGAATGTGTTTATGGGGATTTTTGGCCATTCTTCCAGAAGCGCATTTGTGAAGTCAGACACTGATGTTGGACGAGAAGGCCTGGCTCGCAGTCTCCGCTCTAATTCATCCCAAAGATCTTCTATCGGGTTGAGGTCAGAACTCCTGAAAAACACCCCCATACCATAATCTCTCCTCCACCAAACTTTACACTCAGCACAATGCAGTCAGACAAGTACCGTTCTCCTCGCAAGGATTTTTTTGTTCTTTCTCCATCGGACATCCAGACGGAGAAGCATGATTGGTCACTCCAGAGAACACGTCTCCACTGCTCTAGAGTCCAGTGGCGGAGCTTTACACCACTGCATTCCACGCTCTGCATTGCGCTTGGTGATGTAAGGCTTGGATGCAGCTACTCGGCCATGGAAACCCATTCCATGAAGCTCTCTACACACTGTTCTTGAGTTGATCTGAAGACCACATGAAGTTTGGAGGTCTGTAGTGATTGACTCTGCAGAAAGTTGGTTACCTCTGTGCACTATGACCCTCAGCATCCGCTGACCCCGCTCTGTCATTGTACGTGACTTAACACTTTGTGGCTGAGTTGCTGTCGTTCCCAATCACTCCCACTTAGTTATAATCCCACTGACAGTCGACTGTGGAATATTTAGTAGGGAGGAAATTTCAGGACTGGACTTGTTGCACAGGTGGCATCCTATCATGGTACCACACTGGAATTCACTGAGCTCCTGAGAGCGACCCATTCTCTCACTAGTGTCTGTAGGAGCAGTCTGCATGACTAGGTGTTTGGTTTTATACACCTGTGGCCATGGAAGTGATTGGATCACCTGAATTCAATGATTTGGATGGGTGAGTGAATACTTTTGGCAATATAGTGTATGATGCTGCCCAAATCGCCTTACGCTGAAAAGCCGGAGGCTCAGCGTGCTGATAAAACTGCCATTGCTGTCCTGCACTGCAACAGAAGTGGAAGACCTGTAGGGGACAAAGACATAGATCAGAGAATTTTGACAAGAGGGAGAATTTTGTGGAGGACATAACCATAAACCCTAAACCCTAACACAGCCAAAATGAAGTCACTTACTGTCCGGTCCTGAATCACTGAAGTGACCTACTACTAGCCATAGAGAGCACTCCGTTAAATAGCCTGCTTCTGCTGAAGTCGTTCGTGCTCTAGACTTCTCAGGTTCGAGTCATCATGGGGACTGCTTAAGACGCTCTCTTGACTAGTTCGCTTCCAGGTGCTTGCTTGCTGCAGATTGATTTTTCAGCTAAGCTACAGTGCAAGTGAAGTTCCATTTGTCTTGCCGTTGTTTGGCGAGTTATGGCGCTGTGGTGCAGAAGACACACTGCTTCCCAAATTCTCATTTATCATGTAGCCATGTAGCCAGAAGTGCCATAGCTCTGGACAACTAGCTAATGACCACAACTAGCAACACAGTGGCCCTTATTCTTTCAGGTTGCGTAATTCCTTATTCATTAAGTGCATAGATGCAACTACTCTTCATTCATTGTACCATGAACCTTTAGGATGATGTGGAAACAAGCAGAGATTTAAGCGGGAACGATGAATCAGATATAGTGTGTGATAGTTGTGGTGTAACTATGTAATTTGTCACAGTATAATAAAGCATTATTATATTGCTGACTCCCACTATCGGGGTCATACTATTGCAATGCCTGGATTCATTTCTTGAAGTACGTAAGTACTTTCTGGTTTCCAAAAGGACCAAAACAATGGTATACAAGAACAGTGCTATATTTTAACCCTCCTGTTATGGTCACTTCCAAGGAATAGCATTGATGTTTCTAGGTCAAATTGATCCAATGCATGTTTAACCATTTGACAGCAGTTATAAAGCTATATTTTCTCCATAAATATCATTGTTAGCTCAACTAAGATCAATATTAATATCAGTCGATATTTGCTGTAATCAAGTTTTTACGCCTTACAGATCATGGTTCACTCATACTTGTTTTTCAAATATTGTTGTTTTTTCATGTTTGATGAAATTTGATGAGGGTTAAGGAAGGATAGGCAGCTACATACACGAATCTGCCATAACATTAAAACCACCTCCTTGTATTTGCACTTGCTGTCCACTTTATCAGCTCCACTGACCATATAGGAGCACTCTGTAGTTCTACACCCTGTTCTTCAATGGTCAGGACCCCCACATGACCACCACAGAGCAGGTATTATGTGTGTGGTGCTGGTGTGAGTGGATCAGACACAGCAGTGCTGCTGGAGTGTTTAAACACTGTGTCCACTCACTGTCCACTCTATTAGACACTCCTACCTTGCTGGTCCACCTTGTAGATGTACAGTCAGAGACGATAGCTCATCTGCTGCTGCACAGTGTAGTGTTGGTCATCCTCTAGTCCTTCATCAGTGCCCACAGGACACTGCCCCACAGGACGCTGCCCACAGGACACTGTTAGCTGCATAGTTCTGGTTGGTGGACGATTCTCAGTCCAGCAGTGACACTGAGGTGTCCGGCAGCACTGCTGTGTCTGATCCACTCACACCAGCACAACACACACTAACACACCACCACCATGTCAGTGTCATTGCAGCGCTGAGAATGATCCACCACCCACACACTACCTGCTCTGTGGTGGTCCTGTGGGGGTCCTGACCATTGAAGAACAGGGTAATACAGTATACAGAGAAACAGATGGACTTCAGTCTGGAACTGTACAACTACAGAGTGTCCTATATGGTCAGTGGAGCTGATATAATGCATAAGGAGTGTAGATACATTGAGGTGGCTTTAATGCTATGGCAGATTGGTGTATAACATGCTTTAATTGAACTACTGTCAAAAGCAGTTAGTAGAAAAGCTCGTTAAATGGTTGTCAGACCTTCTTGTTACACCCTGTTCCTTTTTTAAATAATACATATTGTACATTTCCATTATTGAGATCTCTACATTATGTGGTGGGCCACTGAAGTGGTGATAAAAGTAGTTATTGATTAGATCTTTATAGATGTTTCACTTGAAGCTCCCAAAGGAATAAACTACTGTCAAACTACATGTCTTTTAGTGTTAGCACTAACGTATAGCATTACTGAACACTGATTGGTTGCTTGCTGCATTGCATCTCTGGAATATCATCCCTTCCAGTACAGACTGGTTACTTTTAACTGCAGATGTTGAAGCTACCCAGACATGTGAGCATCTTCCCCAGTGAGCTCTACTTTTTGTCCTCCCATGTTGTGTAAGATAAGAGACATTGTTGTCAATCTGTAGTTCTCTTTTTTATTATTATTGAGCTGCTGAAAGAGGGAACACCATGAGGAATTGCTTACACATCCAACTGTGTGTTCTTGATCAGGTACTCCAGGGGATAGGCACACGAGTAAAAGTACTTCAGCTCAGCATTATATGTCACTGTGCCTATTGTGGGGTCATATGATCGCACCACGCCACTGATGTTTACTGTCTGGATGTTGGAAAAGTCGGCGAATATTCCAGTGCCTGGAGCGCTGGTGGTCTGCAGAGAAAAGCAGAACCAGAGACTTGTAGATTATTTTACTCCTGCAATCTGCATTGCCTAAAATAACTCTTTTGTTGGGACAAGTAACCAGTGAATTCAATCCATGACAAAGGAGGAAGGGTGGAGAAGATAAATTCCCCCCTTCAGTTTATCTTCTTAGAACAACACACATATATATATATATAAGTGTATAGATACATAGATACAGGAGCACAGGAGCTGCACCTGCATTATATACCCTTAAGTGCACCTCCTGTATCTATATATGCATCTATAAACTTGGTGTGTGTGTGTGTATGTATGTATGTATGTATATATATATATATATATATATATATATATATATATATATAGCTAATTAATAGCTTGCCTATTCATTATAGGTAGGTTTATTACTACGATCGTTGATGTGCATTATTCACATTATGTTACAGAAACTGAAGTGTAATTGCCAACAAGTGAACTTGGGTACCAAGGAACATGCCTAGGCTTTCATTGTGGACGAAACCATGTATGTCCAGAAACCCGAAAATGCCAGATTCCAATTGCATTGTCTTATATTTTCATGGTGACTGGACCAAGAGAAATGATGCAAGCTTGTTTCATTGACTTCCTTTCAAAGTGAAGAATCTGGTAACACTTTACTCTAGGGGTTCCGTTCATAAGGCTCCATGACACCTACAAAAACTTGTCATGACATAATTTATAACTGAGAAATCTTTATCCAGTAGATGTCATCTGTCATAACTGGCAAACATAACCTTTATAGTGAATGATGCCTATAATCATTTATGTAGGGTTATGTCAGTTATCATGACAAGCTTATGTAGGCATCATAGAGCCTTATGAACAGTACCCCACCAAAAAGTGAACTTCCGTCCTCCTGTAGAGTTACCATTTTAGGTTTCGCCAGTGCTTACAAGTCAAAAACAAGCCCAAATGTGTAATGTAATCAGAATTTTGTTCACCCTAATTTTGTTCTACCTAGCTCTCTGGAATAAATGCACTGTGTTGTTAGCATTGTCAATAGTTTGGGAATTTACAGCCCACCGTCAACATTGTCCTATAAACTGAAATATGTATGTTTTAATATCAGAGTTGTACACTTGAGAAAGGAGGACCTAAACCCACTGGCCACTTCATTGGGTACACCTACTTACATCTACACTTACTGTATTGTGTATATAGTTCTATGATTACAGACAGTAGCCCATCTGATTCGCTGCATAATTTGTTAGTTGCCTTTCAGCTGCTGTTCTTCAGTGGGCAGGAGCCAAACCCCTGAGAATGATCCACTACCCACATAATACCTGCTCTGTGGTGGTCCTGTGGGGGTCCTGACCATTGAAGAACAGGGTAATACAGTATACAGAGAAACAGATGGACTACAGTCTGGAACTGAGTGTCCTATTTGGTCAGTGGAGCTGATGAACCGGACAGTGAGTGTACATACATGGAGGTATACTTAATGGAGTGCCCGGTAGGTGTATGTGGGCTTTATTTAAGACACATAAGTGCCTCCATACTTCTGGATATGATGGAATATTTACCATCCATGACAATTTACATGGCATCAGTTTAACCAGCAGTCATGTTTGTGTTATAGTAGGGTAAAAGGCACTAATATCTGTACTGGCATACATGAACACATACCAGAAAATTACTGACATCACATGGATTCAACCAAGACTAAAAGCACAACTAATAACTGCATTATATAAAATGAATCCTGTCTGATTAGTACTTATGTTGGCCTTCAGATGACCACAGGTCTCCAACACAGTTCCTAGTGTGCCGTTGCACTGCAGATTTTAGCATTGTACTTCATTTAACAAACCTCTTTTAGATCATAAGCATAGCTAAGTATACCTATTTACATTATAAGTATAGCTAATTAGTATAGAGGGTGAACACAAGCTCTGCAGAACTGCGGTGTGCGAGGAACGGTGTTGGACACCTCTGGGGCAAACTTCAAAACTCAAACCATTCCCATGACAAATCATTGTCTTCAAGCCATTTGCATGCATTGCAACTCAGTGTACTGCAGTTTATGCTCTGGTACTTATGTTTCCATACCACATACGTACTGTATGAAAAAGTCATTGCTCACCTTGAAGGTGCTGCCACAGGCATTTGTCTGGTTAATGGGGAAGCTGAAGCGAAGCACTGGGGGTGCAACAGAAGTGTCCAGAGTGCCTCTGCAGGTTGGGTCATCCATAATGTTGTTGAGCCAAAGCAAAGACTCATTGTAGCCAGTGTAGACAGCTGGACAAATCTGTATCGCCAGGCCAATGGAATTAGTGCCACATTCCACAGCAATGTCGGTGTACTCTAGCAAAAGACAATAAACACATAATAAACAATCTTTTTTACAGCACATGCCAGATTTACCTTGATGTGTGTAACAATAGAGCACAAGCACATGCAATCCCAAAATCCATGCACCTGCAAAGCTTAGAATTATACCTGGTAGTCTCAGGTACCCGCTGCAGTTTGTCGCTGTTAACTGGCTGCTGACTGCAGTCGCAGTGATGGAGACAATAAAGAGCTGGAGGAGCATTTTCCAGGTGTTGGTTGAGCTCAAACCTGTGCATAAGAGAAAGACAACAACAAACAGTCAAGTCAGTCACCAGTGTAAGGTTTGAGGAGACATGTCCAAGTACAGTTCAAATACAGACCTTGCATTAGATCATCCTTCATGCTTGCCTTTTCCATGCGTGTCCCTCACTTTTGATCCTTTAAAAGTATATGGGACACTGTTATAAAGGACGTCCTTCGGAGGGATTGGACAAAAACAAGGACAAAAATAAGGTCATTCCTTTAATGCAAGCTTCTTTAGTCTATCATATGAGAAGACGTCTTTGTCAAAGGGGTACCAAGGTACTTCCCCAAGGGCACTCAGTGAAATTACACACCTTTCTTAAGCGCTTCTTTTCCTTATGTGACACTACATGGTAGACGTCCGGTATGTATCTTTCCCGTCCCGTGTCCTTTTTCCCAGCATCTTCTCTTAATGCCTCTTAACACCGAGGTCTGATATAGGAGTCTCCACAAAAACCATCAGGTTGCATTCCAGTATCACATGGACAGATACATGCACCTGTCCCTACTATACACTGTCTTGGATTTTGTTTGTTGGAAAGTCCCTAATGGGAACGTTACAGTAACTGACCTAATATAGTTTACACCCTCCACTCAGAAATAACCTGAATGATTAAAGGAACATGTTTTCCATTTGTGTACATAATTACCTTATGAGTATCAACAACAAAAGTTTTGTCTTTCTATTGATTTCCATTTGGGAATTGTGATTATGTATACAGTGCTACAGAAACCATTTGGTCGAAGTCATTGCTGCACAAGGGGGTTACACCAGTTCCTCAAAACAGAGGTTCACATACTACTGACAAAGATATTTAATATTAGAATACTTATAAACAATAAATAAACAATTAAATAAATACATTAAATCAATGCGTGTTATTTGTTTAATGGGCTTCTCGTTATGTCTCATCATTCATTCATTCATTCATATTCTAATTCGCTTATCCTTCTGGGTTGCAGGGGGTGCCGGAGCCTGTTCCAGGGGCCATTGGGTGGAAGGCAGGAAACAGGCTGCCAGTCCTTCACAGGGCAGACACACACAAACATATACGTTCACTCAGAATTTAGCATCTCCAGTTCACCTGACTTCATGTTTTTGGGTTACAGGTGGAATCCAGAGCACCTGGAGGAAACCCACTAGGACATGGGGAGAACATGCAAACTCCTTACAGAAAGGACCCTGGACACTGTAACGCTTCTGCCCGGAGAGAGAGAGGGAGTCTTCGGGGTAGCCATGAGGAGAGGAGTTAGCTCAAGCACTTGAGCCACACAGACATCGTTGAGGTTTCTCCGATATGCCTGTTTATTTACCGTTACCAACTAAACCAAGTCTCACGGCTACTCATTCCACTTAGACTCTGCAGTTAGGCTCTGTGATAGTGTTACAGAGAGTGCAGATGGACGTATAATAAGGATAGGTAGAATAACAGCAGAAACCTACTCTCTTCTCCACTCTGCTCTTTTCTTTGGCAGAGCAAGGTCACACAGGACTATGTAAATACAATGACCCTGTCTTAAAGGCTCAGCATAACTTTGACTGTTTCAACACCCAATCCGGAAATCAACCCCAGGCCCTTCTTGCCGTGAGGCAACAGTGCTACCCAGTGTGCCGCCGTGCTACTCCCTCTTGTTCTGCCGGATAGACATAAAAGCGAAAGTGAAGGAAAAAGAAGTTTAATCTTCTATCAAGTGTACAATTTGAAAGATGACAAGTTTCAAAGTTTTTGACGTAGGCCCCATCCTTGGCCTAGGTCTTGAAGCGTTCAGACCCTGCAGATCCTGCCTACTCCCTGGACAACAGGGCCGGGGCCAAACTGATGGTGGCGGAGGTGGGGTGGGGGAACTGAAAGCAGCAAAACATACGTTTTGAAAGTTGAATCCTTTTAAAGACAGGTGCCGCATTGCGATTGGCCAGAGTAATGAATGAATGAATAACGTAGCACTGGAGCTTTCATTTATCAGTTAAATGAAAATCAGAAAGTGACAAACTTTCAAGCAGCACTGAATATCGTATTCATACAGAACTGCACCTATCATGTCATGCTGTACACATCAGGTACACGTTTTATGCAGTTAAACAGGTGCAGAAACATGCTTTTTGGTCATCCTTTTGTATTCCCATAACCCCCCTATATACCCTAATCATGAAAAGAATAGCTGCACCCAGAAGGAAGTGCGGGATTGCAGTGCAAACTTCTGTGGCTGCGACTACTGTTTGCTAGGCTGAACTTAGCGGGAACAGCAAAACAATGTATACATGGAAGCGCAGATAGTCATCAGAATGCAACAGGCAAAATCCTGACAGTGTGGCCAGATTAATACATCCAGTCTTTGTGTAGCTGGAACGTCTGAGGCTGAGATTACTTCCCAGATGACGGTGTATGGACCATGAATTTACTGGGCTGTTTGGGGTTTGACGTACTGCTCAGACATCTTTTATTACTGACTGTCCTGTAAGGGTGGGAGGACAGCTGCAGTGATGGACTGGACAGGTTTCACCACCCTTTGCAGGGCCTACCATTCCACACCAGTGGTGCAGGTGTAGAGGTTGCAGAGGAGGTGATGCGTCGGGTTGACTCTTCTCCGCCTCCTGAGGAAGTAAAGGTGCTGGTACTGTGGGGCTTTTTTGACAGGGTGTGACGTGTGCAATGACCAGGAGAGACCCTCGGTCATAGGAAACTTATGGAATTTAGCAGCGAGGAACACTGAGGGTGAGAATGTTGTCTGTACACCACCCTGTGAGAGGAGTGGAGTGGAGAATTCCCTCATTGTTGCTGGTGATGAGGCCCATTACCACTGTATCATCAGCAAACGTGATGATGGTGTTGGAGTAGTGCTTGCTTGTGGGGGTACAGGGTGTAGGGCATGGGTGATTAGGTACAGCTTTGTAGACAGCGTCTGCTGAGACTGGGGGTTGGAGAAGTGGGGCCACCCATCCTAATAGACCTGAGGTCTACCGGTGACGAAGTCTAGAATCCAGCTGCAGACTGTGTGATCTGTGGTCTTGAGCTTGGAGACTAATCTAAAGACTAGATATGTGTTGAATCCTGAACTGAACTCTATGGTTCAGAGCAGTGTGCATTGCCAGAGATATCTCATCTTCAGTGGATCTGTTTGTGCAGTGGGCTAACTGATGACGAACCAGAGTTCTGGGGAGGTAGTTCTTTCAAAGTGCTTTATTTTGATGGATGTGAGAGCAATTGGTCGATGAACAGTCTTCTGAGCTTTTTAAGATGCAGAGAAAGAAAACTAAAGGGAGCTGTGTATGTTGAAGCGCAGTCGAAAGAAAAACATCAGTTAAAATTACAGCCAGTGTGGTGAGACATCTGCGTAGTCTAGTCCACAGGCGGCTAACAGCTTTTCAGCTTTCGTGTTTGTAATCCTGCTTTTGAACGCTCGTGCAGAAGCCTAGAAATAACTTGTTTAACAACGGAAGTGGGGATTAACGCTGCACGATATATCATTTCAGCATCGTTATGGCAATACAACTTCTTGGGTACCCAGGGAAGAGTAGTCACAGCGCTCACCTGCTTTTGTGTTTGGTGCACTGAAACCGATTACAGAGCATTAAAGGTCAGGCAAACCTGGTTCACACTCACAAGAGTGTTAAAAAGCCAATTCTTCACTTTATTATTATTGTTGTTGTTGTTGTTTTTGTTTTTGTTGTTTTTTTTCTTATTTTCACCCCAATCATTTTACAGTAAAGGTTTATGTTAGTTCTTAATAATAAGTAATGTCAGTTTTTTCCAGTATCATTCAGTCCTAGTGGGAATGATAGGAATGATAGTGAGTGAAGCACATTACAGTGATACAGTTAGCAAACAAATGATGCCATGCATAAAGCATTTACACACGGGTACAGTTATAATGCATGCTGGACTACCTCGGGATCAGGCTAGATCTGAACACATTACAGTTATACTATGCTTTTAAATGCATATACACCCAAAATCTAGCCGTGCCAACCCCCACCCAGCCCTCAAGCATATCATATCACTGTTGTCAGAGCAAAACCTTCTATCACCATTTTTTTCATTTTTCACATAATTCCAAAATGCCAGCTGCTCTTTATTATGTGTTCAAATTTAATAATAAATGGAACATAAATGGACCAGAATGCCTTACAAAAATAGTTCATTTACTTACACTGGAAGGTAAGATTTTTATTTATTGATTTTTTTTTGCTTCTCCTGTGAAGTTAAGATTTAAGAGATTAGAAGGTTATGTTCCTGACAGCAACTATATGTCATATATGGCATGGAGTTGTAGAGGTTCCTAATGGTGTCCTGTGATAATCCATCCCATGCAGCTTGAATATCCTCACACAGTTCCTGCTGATTTTGCCGGGTGCAGCTATTTTTCTTGGAGGATGAGTGTATATTATTTTGAATTATATACAGTATTTTATTTCTTTGGGTTGGTCAAAAAACCCAAAGTAATGGTGTAGACATGTTTAGATATCATTTTGTCAGAGACAAAGAACCAGTCGCAATGCGAGCAGAGCCAAGACACAGAAGTGGTTTAATGAAACAAGTGGAGGCTTTACACAACAACAAAGAACGGTTCAGCAATACCAGGGGATAATACCGGGTCATAAGAGAGAGAGAGGGTCAGAAACCAGAGAGTCAGTCAAACAGGGAATATAAACAGGCAGGGAGAGAAAGAGCCGTAGTCAAGGGAAACGGAAAAGGGTCGTTATCCAAACCAGGAAGTAGCGAGAGCAGACGAAGCAAAGGGAGAAGGCAAAAGAGTAGTCAAAGAAACAAACGAGGTCGAAAACCGAACAAACAGAGGAAAAACCGCTCAGAGATGCAACGAGGGGTTGGCAAATCTTCGCGAGGTGTGTTTGTGTGAAATGGGCTTTTAAAGAGAGCAGACAGCTGAAAACAATCAGTAGACGGGAGACGAGGACCGAGGCGGATTGGCGGAGCGCGAGCGTGTGGGAGTGACGTCATCGGGCGATGCACGCTGGGAATTGGAGTCCGGCGGCGCAGCGGTGACAGGCAGACCCACAGTCGTGACACATTCTACCAGAAACAGTTTATCAACTGTCATAACTAGTGCCTTGTAATCTGCATTCAGTAACACTTTACATTAAGTGTCGACTTATATGAAGTAATGCATTAACATGAAGTAATACAATGCTTAACTAATGTTAAGTAAACATATTTCCATGTCTTCTTCTATGCTGACACTACAGGACTTCACTCCTTAATTTTGTTTCTTTTTTGAATCAGGAAGAACTTTCTGAGGTGTGTCACCAACACACATTCCCTGGCTGAAATGTAATGGACAGCCAGCTCTTTGCCTGTGTTACATAATTGTAGTAAATTATTTATACACACACTAAATTGCTGCTATAAAATATAAACTGTAACATTAATGCAGCACATTAACATGAAACTCACTAACCAGTTACGGTATGTGTCATGGTGTAAACTGTCACAGTCTTAACAGAAATACAGCAGCGTTTTCACCAAAAGCATGATGTCACACAAGTCGCTACACAAAGCCCATCCAGCTGCATATACTATGACAGCTCCACCCGTCTCGCTGCAACACGTGGCACAACAAAGCATTTATCTTGGCACTGACCACGGTGACAGTCGTTGTAATGGTCTGCGTGCATGTAGTCCTGCGTTGTGCAGTCGTCTGCCAGTGCTGCTGGCACTAACAGGATGACTCATGGAGGATATCACCGCTTGCTGCAAGTCCACAATCGTGGCTGTTGGGTCAGTCAGGTACAGAGATGAAGCCCGTCCCTGCTTACGTCACATCCGTTGCAGAGCATGAATCATTCACATGTCTCACAATGACACACCTACCCACCAAGGTTTGTTCCTTCTGGGTGCAACTGTTTGTGTATTCTTTTAATGAGGTTCTTTTTCTTATTCTTTTCTCAGGAGGTACAAGCACATAAATTGGCCCCTGGTCCAGAGAGCGATCAAGGCTACAGAGTGAGATGTTTAAACACAATTTAGTATAACAAGGTCAAGCAGTCCATAACCACTTATTTACAGCTCGACATCGGAGTCACAGGTAGAGGACACAAAGGTCTAGCTCTATTAACACAGAATATACAATGGATAATGAGGTTATACGGTAGTCCTGGGGACACGGACGAGGAGGCTCAGGTGTACAATAAGTGTCAGACATGCAGGACAGTATGAATTATTAATATTTTGTTCATATTCCTCAATGCACACTATAGTGAGAATGCATGGTAGATCAAATCAACTGAGCAGTGAGAGTTTTTGTTGTGGTCAGATCAAATTTGCAGCTCTTCTGTGGAGAGAATGGGGATTCGAGTGTCACTGAAATAGGAACCCTGGTGTTGTGAATAGTGTTTAAAGAACATAAGCTGTGAAATTAGGTTAATGACAATGACAGATCAAGAGCTGTAAAGGTCAAGCTTAAGATCATATGCGCCCGACATTGTCACAGTGATACTGTTGATATGCTGCTTTTTGTTTGTTCTGCTTTAGGTTACAGACTTGGAAAAAAAAGGTGCAAAGTGGTCTTTGGAACAATGCCTCAACCAGGCTTTTAATTAGGGTAAAGAACCATGTAACTGAACAGGTGTTCTTCTGTGGCATCACTCTAAAGAACTTTCTTTGGAAACTTGAATTTTGAGTGTACAGTAAAGTTACAGTTCAGTTTTTTAGTGTTTATCATTTATAACTTGATTTCTTACTAAGTTACGTGATTGTGCTTGGGTGGTCTTTCGGCTTCCTTCACTATATTAGCCCAAAAAGCATTTCCATTTGAGTGAAATTTCATGGAGTAATGGAAGTTCCCATACAATGCTAGTGCAGGTGGCTTGCTGACAGTACCCCTATTCCTCTAGATCCATCAGGGAACCAAACCTCCACTATTTTGAGAACTTTGAGCTTTGGGGTGAAGTGAATTGCATCAACTGTCTTTGGGCTTATGTTATTCTCATGCTGTCACATCCCATCCCGTCATTTTGAGAATGAACAGATGATGTGCTTTCATATGGTTTTGATGCAAATATGGTAAGTGAAACACTTCAAGGATCTTCCACTACTAGAGCATAAGTACCTAATAGCGTGTAACACCTCCACGAGCACCAATAACAGCTGTGACTGGATTGGGCATGTACTGGACAAGTTTCTGGATGTAGACCACATCTCTGTTCAGACACTCTTACATCAAAGAATTGGTCAGTTGGTCCAGATTTGGTGGATGCCTTCCCTGGCACAATTCCGAGGAGAATTCCCTGTAGACTGGGATTTTAGCCACTGCTGGTAGACCCGTATGACCGTACGCTTCCATACACCTGCAGATTCAGCTACTTCCTTCACACTATGGTCTTTGACACGCCCAAATGCAGTCACTCCTTTTAGCCAATCATTAACATCTGCTCTGGAGCCATTTTCCACACATGAAACGAGACATTCCCTGCACTGTACCACCTCTTCCCAATCTATGGATCCCGTCACTCACACCCTGCAGGGATTTATAGACCCCATCATCCTCGTGCAGTGCCATCTGCAGAAGCCTGAAGTTACTACCACCTTAAACACACAAGGTGACAATTATTTTAGCTTATTTATGGTACCTTGGTGCTTCTCAATACTGTATGGCAGCTATGCATTTTGTTTATGCTAGCTACGCAAACCCAGCAGTAGGTGTAATTCTTGAAAGGTAAAACAAACAAAGAGACTCCAAGTTGGTTTAGATAATGTTTATTCATTATGTAGCATGCATTCATGAATGAATCACAAATATATATATCTGTAATTTAGACATCAATGTGTCATTAGAACCATAAGAAAGATCGTAAACAAAGTGCAAGAACATCCTTTTTTTGGAGCGATCCCTTCCAAGGGCTTTGATTTGCATTGCCATTTTTTGAATTACCCAAGACTTTAAGTTCTCATATTGTAGAATAAAAGGGTCAAGTCTTTGTTGGCTGGTTTGAAGTGACTTAGGTGGCAGTTTTAGCTGACTACTTCAAGTACATGTGGAGGTGCCCATATTGTACTGAAGTGAAGAACATTACATGAAGTTTTAGGTCGCTGTAAGTAATGCAATACTTTATACACTATCATTTTTTGGCATTGATTCACATGTAGTTGGTGAACTAATGACATTCAACGATATTCAGCCTATAGTGTGGACGATAACCAACCAAGGGGCCAAATTACTATAAAGCTGCAGTTGCTTATCTGTAACAGCTAAGAACTACTGTTCTTAAGGAGAGAGGTCACATGACTTTCGTGCGGTGTAGTGCCTAGCCATGCAACACCAAATTAAAATAAATAACTTTCAGCTTTAATAGACTTCTAATCAATAACATTCTTCATCCCCTATCTATAAACTATGGTGCCATATATGTCTTACACCTACTTCCCATAAGTCAACCCTCTCGAAGCCCTGCCTCAAGAGTTCAACCACTTCTTGCTGCGAGTGTGTCAAACATTCAGAAGTGGTAGAGTAAAAGCTGGTGATGAGTTACCTTCTCCCTTCACTAGAAGTCACCAACGTGTACATTCATTTGCTATTAATTGACGTAAATTTGAACTATAGGAACCGAAGATTATAGTGTTAACCCAGTCTTTACATTATGGAAAGCTACAGTGACCCTACTGTAGCGAGGAGAGACTGGCCCGCCATAAACAGCTGCACCAGCTGCCCTCTATTTGAGACGGAGCAGGGCCGCTGCAGTCCATGTTAGCTTCATCAGTGGAGAATTTTGGCAGCGCCAAAGACTTGAAGCTTCTTGTAGAAGATGACAGCGACCCCAATAATCCCAACGCAGACAAACGCCAGGATGCCCACGGCCACGCCCAGGCCGACGGAGTCCGAACCAGCTTTGGTGCTGGACACAGCTGAGAAAGACACACAAGAAAAAAAGTATTTTTTTATATAAAGTAAGTTATATTGGCACTTATTAACTCTTTAAACTTCATTATAGTAATTGAACAGTTAATAATAGTTCATGGATATTAAGCTTTAAGATTCATAACTAATCAATAGGCCTGCTAAACGGACAGTCCATTCCAATTATAAATATAATTATGATTTTAAATGTTAGTTGCATGCTTTAAGTAATACGAAGAACTCCATCTGTGAAGATGAAACATGCTGTTTACCTTGCTCTTTCGATGATGCGGCTGAAAGGAAAGAAAGAAGAGTTAGCTACACGAACTACAAGAGCACTGGGCTAATGTGTATATGCATGTGACTTATGATTTGCAGTTCGTACCGGTGTCAGCTTTGGTAATGATGAGTGGTGAGGTGAGATAGGTGTATTCTGTGAGTCCTTGTTGAAGAGTAGAAGGGGTAGGGTCCACCTCTCTTCTCCTTCGGCCTACAGAGCATGACTGGTGGACGATAAAGGGGAGAAAACACAGAATGAGTCCATGCGGGTATGAGGATGCGTCAGGGTGCCTGTGCCATATAATGGCTGCCATATGAAAACCTTGTATGCCACTATTTATGTATGTATGAAGATTTGAACCATGTTTGCCAATTGTGTTTACACAGAGGAATTCAACCACCGCATTTAACCCATCCATGCAGTGGAACACCCACACACTAGGGGGCAGTGAGCACACGTGTCCGGAGCGGTGGGAGTTAGGTGCCTTGCTCAAGGGCACTTCAGTCATGTCCTTCGGTTCAGCGAATCAAACTGGCGACTTTCCAATCACAAGGCTGGTTCTCTGACCTCCAGCCCATGACTGCCTCATATGTATGTATGAAAGTATTTATAGGTGGCAGTCTTGGGCTGGAGGTTGGAGGGAATAAGCCATGTGACTGGAGGGTCACTGGTTCATTCCCTGAACCGACAGGACATGACTGAAGTGCTCTTGAGCATGGCACCTAATCCCCAGCTGCTCCCCAGGTGATGTGGATTGGGCTGCCCACCACTGCAGGCAAGGGTGCTCACTGCCCCCTAGTGTGTGGGTGGGTGTTTCACTTCATGGATGGGCTAAATTCCTCTGTGTGCAGGATTACATGGTAAATGGTTCCAAATTCTAAATTTGAAGTTCTATTTATTTATGTTTTCAACATTTGTAAATGGTAGTTTTTACAGTATATGAAGGACAATAACTGTATTCAGCAACGTATTAAATGATTATATTAATTGTTGTTTTGTAATCACACAACAAGACGAAACGTTTCTACAAAAGTAACAATGTATTTAATTTGCCTTTAATCATGTGATTAGGTATTTGGTAACAACTGTATTACCAAGGCATTAAATGATACAACTATGGTCACAAAGCTCTTCTGAGCAATATTCATATATACCATGGCACATGCACATGTAAGCGTGTAAGCTTGTATATGTAGCTTGCGTGAGCCGAACTCACCTTAAATGCGCTGCAGGCAGCACTTTCGCAAAGTCGGGTGATGCAGTGAAGGTAGTATCTAGAGATGGTTTGGTTCTGTTGCTCCATGAATCGGAAGGCCGGGAAGGAAAAGCGAGCGTTCTGACTCTGTCCATTCTCAATTATGGTAGTCATCTGATCTCTGTTGCACCTAGAGAGGTAAGACAGTGGCCATAAATATTCACATAAGATATTCAGATAAGACTTTAGACTACATGATGCAGACAAGTTTGTGTCACTTATACAGCATAATGTAAGTATATTACATGCAATGTCTGGTTCATTCTTGGTGGTCTGACTACAATTATTGGGCCGTTTACACCAAGAACTGTTTCTATTATCAGTTACAACTAAAAACAGTATCATATATCAAAAGCATGTATCATTTTTTTGTGGAATTTTACTTTTACACATCATTTGAACACAGCAGCTGCTGTTTACACTGTGTGAAATATCATGAAGAACAATGATGATCTGGACCAACAGAAATGGCTGAAAATCGCTTGGGGAAACATGTCTGGTTCTATTGACTTCCATTAAAATTAAAGTAGGTTTTTGCCCCCTCTTTCTTTGGACAGTGACGATATATAGATGTGGGCCACAATTATGGATTTCTGAGAGTGCAATAACACTCAATAATTACCAGTATATTGTTTTCCATGTTCCTGGCTTAAATAATATATATATAATACTTAATGTTATATACTAATTATTTATATACTAAAATTGCCCACATTACAATTAATATATATGTGTGTGTGTGTGTGTATATATATATATATATATTGAATTTTGTTATTACGTCATCCTAACTAATAATAATAAAGAAACCAGGTATGAACTACTATAGGTCTAGGACAGATCTAGGACAGCCCTAAAGTAGTGGCAGAGCAAATGTGAATGAAGATCAATCTGGCAGAACTCACCCCACAAACAAATTGAAAAAGGTGGAGTTGTTTGGGAAACGGGACACAGAAGCATAGCATCTGTCCAGCAGCACCATGTACCTGAGGTAAAACAGGACTGCAGTCAGTGTTTAATATTTCACTCACATTTCATTAAACCTAGCTGTGGGCTAACCTGCATGTCCAGCAACACAGTATAATATAAAGTTCAAGGTTTAATTAATATCTTTCACAACAATTATTTAAGAGGCTTAAAGCAACACTAAAAGAGACTTCCCACCATGAATAATGGTATATACTTACTGGCTGGTGAGGTTGGTGGCTTGGACCAGAACAAACACAGTAGACCGCAGCTCAATGCCCTGTGCAGGAATCACCAGGGGCGTGGCATAGGTTGTGTCCTAAATGCAGAAGACGAAAGGCAGTACATATGAAAACTTGCATGTTTTAGAGCCTTCATAGACGGAGCTCAGTCGGGAGAGTGCATTGTGGTCTATTAGATTGCAGAAGTATGTTAAGCCGTAACAGATTTACTAAGATTGTAAAGCTAGGAAGTTGGCGGAAATGCCTTACGCTGTACAGCTTGAGGCTCAGTGTGCTGATGAAGCTGCCGTTTCTGTCCCTCACTGCAATGGCAGAGGATGACCTGTGGGAGGAGTATTACCAATGTTCAGAAATCCGAGACTGGGCATTGTGTCCAAAGTAGGTGTGGCAGTCAGAGGCTACTATGACACTCCATGTAACTCTAACTGCAGATTAACATTTCAGTAAAGTGTTTTACGCCCTGCTCTGACTTGAATAGGTGATGTAAGACAGTAGCTAGGATAGGAAAGGAAAAGCATCCTTCATTCAACCGCTGTAAATGGTGTGGAATTCTAGAACTTTAGCTGTCCAATCCACACTAAACCCAGGACTTGTCTACATGTAACAAGTAATGGCTTTTACTTAATTCATGACATTCATCGCTGTCCAAAGAAAAACAGGTATTTCCAAAAAGGCAACTTTACAGGAGAGGGCAAAAACCTAAACTAATTGTAATGTAAATCAACAGAACCAGGCTTTTTCCAAGCAATTCTGGGCCATTCTCTTGGTCCATTCATCATGACATTTGATGAATGTGTAAACAGCAGCTACTGGGTTCAAATGATGCATAAAAGTAAAAATGGACAAAAATGGAGATAATGGTTTTCATTGGACAGCGACGTAATGTTGCATCATTTCTGCATGAATTAGGTACAATATAAGTACATTATACCAAAAGTTAGCTGAAGGACAGTATTGTACAGGATACTGTATATGGAAACATGAGCACATCATTCATTTTTACCTAACCATATACCAAATTGAACCTAAACAACATTTGTGGCATAATTCCATAGAACACTCACTCAGTAATAGTCATATAAAGCTAAAGTTACAGCATAGGATCAAAACAACAATAACATACAGTAATAAACAGTGATATTCAATAAATTAACCACAACAAACACTTACACATCGAGCTGTGTGTTGTTGATCAGGTACTCCAGGGGATAGGAACACGAATAAAAGTACTTCAGGTCCGTGTTGTAGGTCACAGTGCTCACTGAGGGGTCAAAAGATTTCACCACACCACTGATGTTTACCGACTGGATATTGGAGAAGTCTGAGAATATTCCGGTGCCTGGGGCACTGGTGGTCTGGGAATCAGAGCAGACATAAAAACTCACATATTAGGAATGCAGCCTGTAGCTTATCTACAGCATCTGATCCTATTTGATGCTAATATTTATTGAAATATATGGACTACAATAGCATTAGCTTCAATAGACTCTCTTTTAATACTAGCTATATTAATTAGCATCCCATCCCATTATTATCCCATCTTCTGAGGGCACTCTCAGACGGGGCAAAAAAAAAGAGACTTTCGTGAACACCTTCCTTTGGTAATTTAGTCCTGGATCAGAGAGCTATATCTCACCGTGAGGGTGCTTCCACAGCCGTTGGTCATGTTAATGGCAAAGGTAAAGCGGAGAACCGGAGGAGCGACGGTGTTGTCCAGGGTGCCTTTGCAGTTAGGGTCATTCATGATGTTGTTGATGAAAAGCTGAGACTCATTGAAGCCAGAATAGACCGCTGGACAAAGCTGTATGGCCAGGCTAATGTAATTTGTGCCACAGTCCACAGCAATGTCAGAGTAGTCTATTGGAGGAGGGGATAAAGGCTTGTTATAAACTGCAGTTGGGAAAGGCAGCTAATCCGAGTTTGGTTTCTAGAATGGGCTGAATCCCTAAAGCATCCAGCATTCCCAAACAGGAATTATTATTTTATTACATATCTATGTAGCAACATGTCTTGCCAGTAACATTACATGCCCTCACTGCTCTGTAGAGTTAACTTTAACTGTATTTACTCCAAAGCTTAGCCCAAGTCACAGAGGCCTTTTTAAGGCCATACTTAATAGCATTCATACATGCGATCCGATGGACTCAACTTCTCATGGATCTGTGATAAGAAGAGCTCAATGCACCCAGTCAAGAAGTAGCATAAGAACGTACCTGGTTTTCTTAAGTAGTTAGCGCAGTTAGCCGACGTTGTGGCTATTAACTGGCTGCTAACGGCATTCAGAGTGAAGCAGACTAGGATAAGCTGGAGGAGCATCTTCCGACTCTTGGTTGAGCTCGAACCTGTGCAGAAAAGAAAGACATCACCAACAGCCAAGTCAGACATCAGCTCCTGGAGAAGAAGATCGCAAGGTTCCGAAAAGACAGGCTCCAAGAGCAGACGTACGCACCTTGCATCAGATACTTCATCCTGGCTTTTTGCTTGGTTATCCTCAGCCTTTCACTCTTAATGGGCCCAGATGAAGCTCTTTTATATGCATGTCCTTTGGTGGGATTGGCCAAAAATAAGGTCACTGCACTTTAGCATGTCCCTGGTGTGCAGCATGTGAGAACAGCACCGTTTTTTTTTTGTGAACACTTTGCTATGGACCTGCCTGGAGGACACAGTGAAACGACACACCCAAACCCCTTCAAAGATACTCCATTCTGAATGGCCTGTTTCCTTTGTGTACATTTCTAAATACAGAATCCCTTCACCTAATAATATGAAACTTCATGAAGTATGTGTTTAGCCCTCGGGCTCCGGAGACAATGCTTCGGACGACCTTTTCGGGATAGTTTAACATCAGACAATATCTTTATGTTGACCTAGAGAAGGACCCTGGAACATACACACAAAGAATTAATGGCAAAAACAAAGCACCACGAGGAGGTGTAACGTTAACCCCGGGACCTTTCAATAAAGTTAGAAGGCAGGTCATGAGTCTAGGGCTACTTTTATTGGAGCCATCTTTAACTCAATATCTGAATCACGTGTGTTCTCATGGAATGGTGGGAGACCACTACAAAGGGAGTAGAAGCAATCTGCACCTTAGGTACTCGGGGTTATAAAGGGAGGGAAAAAAAGTCTTTAAGATGACAATCAATACATTTTGACTATATGTGACTTTATATTTAATGTAATAGTTTCACATTACAGATATTTTGACATTTTCACATTATACAGTTTTGCTTGTCTTTACGTACAAATGTATATAGTATACAGTACATAAAATGTATATAGTGTACAGTGTATATAGTGTATATATAAATGTATATAATAATTTGACTTTTTAAATCTACAATAACTATTATATATGTATATCTTTAAATAATAGGTATTTATATCTTTAAATAGTTTGTTTTAATTAGATTTCTACTTTTTTGAGTTTATTTATTATAGTTTATCTTCTTACTTTTTTCATTTTTTTCATTTTCTATATAGACTTTATGTAACAGCTTGGCTACATTGTAAATGAGGTTCACCCTCAGTCTACTCCGAGTTTAAATCAAGAAAATGACGAACCCAAATACTAGACATCCTTGTTTTCAGCTCAGACCTATTCAGCACAGAATATAGAAAAAGTGAAGAATGTTTTTATATTGAGACGTTCTGCAATTGGTTTGTGGTACATTAAACATACAGTACACAGAATTTTCCACTCTTGAACAGCAGTTCTACTAAACCTCGGTACATACGGGCTGTCACACGCTTTAGTGAATGCTCAAGAAAGACTCTATGAGCTGGTCATATATATTTCTTCCCTACCACAGTTTCTCCATATCTCCACCTCTAATATATATTTAGTGGTATAAAAACTTTGATCTCTTTTTCTGCACAGTGTAAAAGCTCTAGTTCTCCTTTCAGTTTAGTGAATATTCATGAGGGACAGACCAGTAGAATTGCTCCAAACCTGCTTAGTAATAAACCTTGTTCTATCAGCTCCACTACATGTTAAGAAAGCTGGTTCATCCTCCTGTAAAGCTCAAGTTTTTTAAAGTATTTTTTATGGTGGGGGAAATCAGTCATACTGACCTACAAAGTTGGCACATGGGCCACACTTTGAGAAGCCCTCTTCTAAAGTCATATTCTAGGAACTGGAGTATTCTCATAAAGGATCTGTAGAAATTTTGCCGAATCTGTACACAATGTTTTATACTGAGTTTATAAGAGGTTCAAGATAACAGCTTTACAGTACTAAGGTAACCAATGAAGTTTTACCCAAATTGAGCGGAACACAGCCACTTTTGATTCATGTGGACGGTAAATGGAGTGGAGCTCCACTACTATAATTTAATGTACATGTAAATAGTTTTCAATACAGTATCCATACAGTCAAAAAAAACATCTACCAATTTTCACAATCATTCCTGCTGTTTCATTACATAAATACGTGTTGAAATTGTGCCTCAGCCTCATTAACCAGTCAGAATAATCTGCTGTGATGTCTTAAGTCACTTCTGAGCACTTTGTCATATAGATCACAACTGTTCATGTAGTCAGTGCCAAAACTGTCAACATAAGAAAAACACCAAACTCACTGACAGTTAATTCATCGACTTAATTAGGACATTAAGATGGAAACAGAAAGGCCTTTAGTGTAATCACATTTTCATCATATCCGTGCTGAGATCTGTAATCTCCATAATCACATTTTTAACATATCCATGCTGAGATCTGTAATCTCTATAATCCTTATAATTTTCCCCAAAAGGAGAAAGCCATTGTAAAAATAAGACTCCTGCATCTCCGAAGTTCCAGCATAAACCCTGACTATCATCCTTAAACACACCAGATTACTGGAGAATTCAGTATTGTTTATATTTCTATATTGTATATTTATGTGTGTTTAGTGTATATATTGTAATTTTATTCAATATTTTATTTAACATCTTGTTCTTTATCTTTGTCTTATGTTCTATTCTGTTCTATTCTATTCTATTCTATCTTTATATTTTCTTATTGTTTCCATTTTTATGTTTAACATGTTCTTTATCTAGGGTTAGGGTTATGTTACTGTCTGAACACTCTAGGGCATTCTGCATCTTTGTTAGAGATGTCTTGCATTCAGACTGATGTCAGAGGATTGAGTCTTCTGCGTGTTCTCTTATGAGGGAAGCCCACAGGCATGGTGCGCTCTAGAACCCGTATTCACAGGAGACTGCAGGGTGTTGTCTGACATACTAAACCACTAACACAATACAGAACAATAACGGTGTCTCCTTTAGCAACACCAAATATTTAGGCTGAGCCAGAGGTTGTGGAAATTTCAATACATCCACGTGTATATTAAAGAAATGGTCTAGTACATACGCTAACTCAAACTAACAGTAACTCAGTAAGTGTAATGCGTTAGTGTGCTGTAAGTAATGTGAAGCGAGCCCACCAATCAGGGTACAGCGGTCACTTTGTTTTGAGTTTGTTTTGACCTGTTGGACAGAGCTTGGTTCTAGCTAACGGAACCTGTTCTCCTTCAGTGTTCTGTGCTGATGGTGATTGTAATAGACGTCAGTGTCAGACTAATTAATGATCTTCTATTAAAGACTGGTGGACTGAGAGACACTAGAGTCTCTTCACCTACACTGAGCTGATTAAGAGTCTTGCTCCAGAAATGATAATAGGACATTCGAGCCATAATAAATCATGCTCCTGTTACTCTCCATACTTAAGTACATTTGAAGGGAAATACTTTAGTACTGTTACTCCAGTGGAGGTCTAAAGGAAGGAACTTCTATATTTACTGGAGGAATATTTTACTTTGGGGATTTTTACGCACAGGCCATCAGGTTCCTGAACAAGCTGTGAGCCTTTCACCAATACCACTGCTCTCTGACACTTTTATTATTATTATTATAAATATATTACCGCTATGGACAATATCACTGAGTCACTTTAAACAACATATATATATTAATATTATATATAAAGATACGTCTCCGCTCTCTCTCAGACTATCCTTGTCTAATAATGTACATATCAGAGAATTTCTACAGACCCCTCCTGTCTTGTTTAATGTCTTGTCTATGTTTAATTAGTATGTATATTAATGTTGCCCTGCTGTACAGTATCAACCTGAGCCTCACCACAAGCATTTCAATGCATAAATGTCCTGACATGTTGTGCAAATGACAAATAAACCTAAAACTTGAAACTACTTTAACTCAGCTACATGGCAGGACATGTAAAACCGCATTCGCATCAGGGCCAAAGTCACATACCTTCTATTTAGCCACTAGAGAGACAGGCATAAGTCTTTATTGAGGAACTTAACACATTGTCAGCCAGGGGGCATATGTGTGATCATTCAGCATTGAGGTGTATTTTAGAATAACCCAATTAGCCTTAATGTTAGAATACAGTCAGCCTAAACCTATCATCTGAAATTTCTAAGCAGCACCACATAAAATGACAAATATACTTATTGTCCAAAAAACAGTGTGGGATTGCAGTGCTATTGGGAAGGAAGATATAAATGACGATAAGTTTAGGCTGATATGATCAATATTTATGGAGCTACACATACAGAAGTAGTGTCTCTCAGTATAGTGTCGGGCCGGCGTGTTTGCTAACACATTAACACGCTTATTCTTAACCAGTGTGCGAATACCCCCTTGTATTGGGGGGGGGGGGTTACAGTTCTCTCTTTCCACCAAACTCTTGGGAAAGTGGGCTTTTCAGATTTACAGTAATCTTATGGCACATTGCAAAGTTTTTAAAAGGTGTCCCAGGCAAGTGCTAGGCAGACCAGTGTTGCATCTTTACCCCATGATTGTCGGTGAAGCAGCTAAACAATGACTTTTCACTGAATTTGTATTTGAGCATCTATTTTTTCTCTTATTTTATTTATTTTTGGGAACCCCCAGAATTCACCATTTTTGGCCTTTCAGGGGGTCTAAGAGTTTATTTATGGGGTCGTTCACCCTCACCCCCACCCCAAAACCCACCTTCGGGCCACCCACCCCCAAAACCCATCCTCGGACCATGTCCTCAAAACCCACTATTGGACCACCCACCCCAAAACCCACCCTCGGACCACCCCAAGCAAAAACCCACCCTCTGACCATGTCCTCAAACCCACTCTTGGACCACGGCAGCAAAACCACCCCAACAACCACCTTTGAACTACCCCTCCACCCTCATCCTGGGATCACCCCCCCACAGCCCCACCCAAGGATCACCCACCCACCCCCACCGCAGGAAGGCCACTCCACACCTCAGGAGGCCCACCCCCAACTCAGCCCCCTTGTATTTTGCCCATTATTCCCGCCCTGACCCCAGGACAATGCTCAGACCATAGTACCTCACCCCCACCCCAGGACCACACCCTCATCCCCACACACCCACCACAGGACAACCCCCAACCCCCACCCCAGGACCACCTGTACTCTGCACATCGTTCCTAAACAAATGTGCATCAAATGCCCAGAACACAGTTCTGACTGAGGCCAGAAAGACATCAGTAAGATGGACGTTAAGCCAGATTCGTACAGCGTCAAAACCGCATGACAATACAAGCGCTGTTTTATCTAGTCTGGTTTTGATTAATGAGATTTGGTGTAATCCTTACACTAATCTCCTTGTCTGTTCGTTGTCATTCCTCAGAGCTAAAAGCTTCAACTATGGCTAATCTGGCTCAGGCGAATAAAGCTTAGGTGTGAGCTCTGGCTGTGTCTGACAGCCGGCGTGTGTTGACTGAATGGGATGACGGAGGTAGAACACCACAAGCTCTGTCAGTCAAAGCCGTGCCACGCCAAGCTTATGATCTGGTGCCATACAGAAGTGTGATAGCTTCCACCACAGGCAAAGAGATCAGATCGCAGTGTCATTACACTAGCACTGGAATCCTCATTACAGGCTCTTGCTCTCGCCCGCCAAGAGAGCTGTTCTGAGGCAGGAAACAGTTCAGTCCCAGTGAGCAAAACAAAAGCACATTTGTCTGCTTTCTGGCACTTGCTCCAGCAGCCTAAAGGTAGATTTGATATAAATATGGATCTGCATTTGTTGCTATGATGTATTGCTTAGACCCCAACGATTTCCAGTACAATGGAGAAGTAGGTGTCATATTTCAGCTGAACACAGAGGTGCGTAATGTTGCAGTGCGAGGATATTTTATTAATTATTTCTGACACAAGTTAACATCATTTTATCAAAGACGGCTATCTTTCAGTAGACTGACCGTTGACAGATTTAGCCATGCGATACAGGAGAAAATGAATGGGTCCGTAGCTCTGCAATGCAATATAATCCTTTCCTATGACGAGCGAGGTAAGGAAGCAAAGTAATCATTCAGAACATCTGTGCTAAGGCCAAAGTGTTAGCATCAGATGAAGAAATGCTTACTATAGCATTACCCAGGAGACTGATGACGAAGATGGTAAATGGTCTTTTTCTGACCCTCTGTGCACTAGTTCATTTATAATGCAAGTTTCCATCTAATTATACACTCATCTTCAAAAGAATAGCTGCACCCAGAAGGAGTCAACCAACTGGAATGAAACTTGGTGTGTAGGTTTGACATTGTAAGCCATGAAAATGATTCAAGTTTCATGCTCGGCCGCACATGTGACATAAGCAAGGACGGGCCTTATCTCTGTACCTGACTGACCCAACAGCAACGACTGCAGATATTCAGCGAGCAGTGATGACTCCATGAGTCATCCTGTTAGTGCAGCACCATTGGCAGACAGCTGCACCACGCAGGACTACATGCACGGAGACTGTTACGACGACTGTCCTTAACACCACGTCACCGTCACCAAAGACTGCAATGGTGTCGTGCCAGACTGTCATGGAGTGACTCAGAATGTCAGCGGGTCATCTTCAGTGACGAGTCCCGCTTTAGTCTTGGTGGAGACGACCAGCGAATCAGCACCAAGATGAACGGTTTGTTGTCATGCGTCACACGTCCAGAAGGCCTGGTGTCACTCCACCTCCACCCCTACTGCACCATCTGCAGGAACTGTGTGAGGATATTCAAGCTGCATGGGATGGATTATCACAGGACACCATTAGGAACCTCTACAGCTCCATGCCAAGACGCCTGGCACGTTGGGTTAGCAAACACGGCGGCCCAACGCCGTACTGAGACACACTACTTCTGTATGTGTAGCCAGCTCATCTTTTATTTATGTCATATCCAGATTATATCCATGTTACTACTCCATGTCTAGACTGTAGTTAGAAATCAGTGGGGACAGAAAATGGGGGCTCATCAGAGATATGAACTGTGGCAGTCTTCAGCTTCTGCTGATTTGTGACATTCATCTATGTCCTTGAATGCAGATTTCAGTGCTACTGCTTAGTGAAGGGAAACTCTTTAAGGGCCAATTGACGTTTCTGTGGAATTGTTTGTCTTGAAAGTACATTCAGTCTGTTCTCTGGGTCAGAGTTTCCCAACCTATGGGGTATGGAACACCAGTGGGCCATGAACCACGCTCTAGTGCTCAGTGTCCTGTACTCAGGTGGAGGCAACAGTTTATAGTGGGCCGGAACCGTCATATATATATAACCATATAAGTTTTATATGAAGTATACAAATCTAAATATAGAAATGTATGAAAAAAATGTTGCAGTAGCAGCAGCCTAATTAAACATCTATAGGTAGAGACAGCATGGCCGCTGGCTAGCCACTGATGGAGAGGTTTCTTGGGGGGCTTTCACAGCTCACTTCTCTGAATTTGGACACATCATATTTTTTTCCATAACCAAATTTCTTGGGGAAATTGTATTTACAAAGTTTGATTTTAGTCTTCAGGTGGGCTGCTTTGCTTTGTAATAAAATAATGACTGAAAACTAATTTGTTTCAAGCAAATGAATTAGGTTTATTCAACCTAAAGAAAGGGACTCTGAATGAAAGATATAGTAGAGTTAATTTTTTGAGTTGAGTAAAACTTATTCCTCTACAACTCCATCCTGAGACGTCTTGCATGTTGCTTTAACAAACATGTAGGCCCATACTGAGAGACACTACTTTTGTATATGTAGCTCAATAAATATTGTCCAGACTTATTCAATTGCTTGTAACAAATTAGAGTAATTTTTTTTAGGTTGCACTTTTTGCAGTGTAAAGGTGGGAAAAGGTTGGGAACCCCTGTTCTAGGTAATTCTAAACAGCCTGTATACTATAACAGCCTATATATTCATGAACGAGCTGCTTTAGATGTCTGTGCTGTATATAAGTTAATATGGTAATATTTAGTCATTTATATATATATATATATTAATATACAGATTTCACTGCTGCTGCCTTGTGAAGGGGGGCTATTCAAGTTTGCGTGGATTTGTAGTTTGTCATGAAAGTGCAGTCAGTTTGTTCTCTAGGCCAGGGTTTCTCAACCTGTGGGCTGCGGACCACTAGTCTAGTGCATCGTGTGCCAGTTTGTAGTGGGCTGGAACCGTAATATATATAAATATTAGTGTTATATTAAGTATACAAATCAAATCTCTCTCTCTCTCTCTCTCTCTCTCTCTCTCTATATATATATATATATATATATTAATTCATTGAAAACATCACTTCAAACCAACATTTTAATTTATTGTCACATTAAACAGATCAGGTATTTGTGCTGAATGCAGAGAGATATATTTTGCAATGGTGAGAAACAGATTTCTCATAATAATTCAATTCAGGAATAATTCAAAATGTGTAAAATGCTAGGCACTATCAATCATAACTGGAATCAAGGTAATTATGAAAATAATAATAATAACAACAACAATAATAATAATAATTAAAAAAACATGGGTACTAATAAATAAAGCAAAGTACAGCTCAATAAAACTAACAGTATGATAGCATTCCCATTCATGACAAGCACATGACATAGGCTGAGCGTCTCTTTCTGCCTGTATGAAATGAGTTCCCCCAATCTCTGTCTGGTCTTTCCTACTTTATTTGCTTTGGGGAATAACAAATATAACGTGTTACAAGATACCTGTGTATATGTGCTTTAATGTAAGAGGTGCTACACCCTGCAGCAGGAAGGTGAGAGACTGAGGTATTGTCTTTAAGTTTGGATTCACCCTTGCGGATTCGGGTCCACAATAACAATTAAATGCAATAACTGATTAATACAAATCCCACATTAAATACAGTCATTATTAAAAGCTATTCTATATGTCAGAATGCAGTATACAATACAGTATCACTATCTACATCAATCAACTTTAAACGTCTTTTAGTTTTCTAGTAAGATATGGATCCTAATAGTGTTGCTGGCTGAGCATTAGGAGTCAGTTGAGGGCTGTAGTGTTTGCAGGCTGAATGCAGATGTGACTGGTTCCCTGGTAAGCCTCCCTGGATAAAAAACGAGTCCCCTCTGTGATGCTCTGGGGGTGTTTAATTATGTAGAAATGGGTCTTTGGTTGAGATGACAGTAAATGTGAACTACAGTGCCTACACTGAGCTGCTGGACAACCAGGTTTTGCCTTTTGCTCATCATCTTACCGAGGAACAAAACATTCCTATCCTGGTATTCCAAGACGATAACTGACCTTTTCACGCTTACACATTTGTGGATACACTCATCATCAAAAGAATAGCTGCACCCAGAAGTCTCACCCAAGTCTCAGATTGCAATGCTATTGGGAAGGAAGATAAAAGTTACCACCAAGTTTCATTCTTGTCAGTTGATTACTTTTGAATGCAAGTATTTTTTGGACAATGAGTGAACAGCACACTGCGGCAGATGTGCAGGTCATACAAAGTTCAAACTAGCCTTTCGTCCGTGACGAAGGGACTTCCAACTGCCCTCTTGTTGGCTGTGCTGAAGCCCAGTTAAGATCATTGAGGGAGGCTGAAAACTGGTGAACGCTCACAGTGCAGACGAAAGTTCAATACGTCCACTATTCACAGCCGGATGTGACGACACAACGACTGTAAGAAAGGTCATCCATGGCTTTCACAGGGCTGCAAATGTGACTGATTGGCATGATGAACATTCAGGAGCGTTCACACATCTGGACTGGCCCTCAAAATCCCCAGATTTGAATCCTCTTAAGTATCTGTGGGACTACCTGGAACAGCACCAGGAAACCAGTAAAACACCAGGGAAAGCATCCACCAAATCTGGCCCAACTGTGCAACTCTTTGTGTCTGAACATTGATGTGGTCTACATCCAGAAACTTGTCCAGTACATGCCCAATCCAATCACAGCTGTTATTGGTGCTGGTGGAGGTAATATATGCTATTAGGTATGTTTCAGTCACAGGGGACTCATATTTTGTCCAGTAAGCTTAGTAATTATCTATTGCTGCAAGAGTCTGACGCTGCTGCTGATAAGAGTCATCTATTTGCTTATGTGTTTTGAGAGACTGTAGCTCCTTCTACCCTCTCTTACTATACAGCTAATGATTTAATAGCAAAAGCCTGGTAAAGCCACTCAACATATTAACTTCAGTTTTAGGCTCTCCTTCAACATGCCAGCCGTATATAAAGCTTGTGTTTGTGTGTGTATGTGTGTGGGTGTTTAGCTGAAAGCAGGGTTGTGGGCTCCTGACAGCGGTGTTGGGGGAGGCCGTTTCCCCCTCAGGAGCGTCAGTGAGAAGACGAAGAAACACATGCTCATGATAGCGAGGATGATGATGCCCGAAACCAGTGCACTCGTTATGGAGTTCATCTTGAATGGAGCGCTGTTTAGCTGAGCTGAGACACACACACACACACACACACACACACACACACACACACGTTCAGTGTTAGACAGACTGCTCATACGACCCACAGTTGAATCTCCATCACTTCAGCAGTTCTGTTATTGGTTTCAAGCAGATGCACACTGCTTGCACTCTCTATTAACTCCACTATACTCCACTATACAGGCTCTTTGCATGCTCCTGAGGTTCCGCCTGTGGTTTTGACCTTGCGGAGAACCTCTCATTTATCTCGAGAACCAGTAAAGCGCAGCTCATCCTGTTTCAGGACCAGCAGAGGACTGAGAGAGGAGGTTAAAGCTGTGCATCAGAGAGGCAGAGAAAGAGGAGCTTACCTAGCTGAGAGTTATTGGTTGGAGTTTCTTCTGTAGCGAGGAAAGAAAGGATTATTGAGGGAGGTAAGAAAAAGGACACACTTACAAGCCTAGTAACATGAACACCATCAACATTCCTCATGTATGTGTGTGTGTATATATATATATATATATATATATATATATATATATATATATATACACATACACTGAACACTGAACATGTTTGTATACACTCATCGTCAATACCCAGATGGAATAAACCGACAGTAATGATGGTGGGTAGGTTTGACATTGTGAGACATGTGACTGATTCAAGTTTCATGCTCGGCTGCGCATGTGACGTAAGCAAGGACGGGCCTTATCGCTGTACCTAACTGACTATACAAGGTTGTCCTGTTGTGCGTGCTTTCCGTTCTGACTTGTTTGCAAGCAAAATATGCCTCAAAGAAGAGATTAAAAGCAATTCGAGCGGTTGGAGGAGCTGAAGAGGGGTCGCATCGTAGGGCTCCAGGGAGCAGGATGATCTTATCGATGTATTGCATGCCATATTGGCAGATACTACTATAGCACACTGTTGGCGGCATTGGATGGAAGAAGGCACGCACCATCGACATGAAGGATCAACACAAACCATGAGGAGAGAGAACTGATTGATCGTCCAACATGTGCAGAGTGACCCAACAGCCATGACTGCAGACATTCAGCGAGCAGTGATGTCCTCCATGAGTCATCCTGTTAGTGCAGCACCATTGGCAGACTGCATGGGATAGATTATCTCAGGACACCATCAGGAACATGTTGGGTTAGCGGCCCGACGCCATACTGAGAGACACTACTTCTGTATGTGTAGCTCGATAAATATTGATCATATCCCACACCTCCTTCTGGGTGCAGCTATTGTTTTGATGATGAGTGTACATTTTAGACTAACTGATGTGGACTGTAGACTAAAATCATTGTGCTTTACACTGATTGGTCCATTTTGTAACTACTGAAATAATCAGTGGTTGGTTTGGCTTGGATAACGGATAACACCAATATCTGTACACTACCACGCCATGTGAGAGACTGCATGGGATTCGGGGTTCGATTCCTGGTCTGGGTGACTATGCTGTGCTACACCAATAAGAATTATTGGGCAAGACTCCTAATACTGTCAGCTAAAGGCCGTAAATATTTTGGTAGTGATTAAAATATTTATTTATTTATTTATTTATTTTATTTAACCTTTATTAAACCTAGTTAATCCCACTCAGATCACAGATCTCTTTTACAAGGGAGACCTAACCAAGAATGGCAGCAGCACAACACTTTAACAATTTACACAAGAACATATTTAAAAAAACAGTTACATGAAACATCTACACCAAGACAACCTGGTTTTATTTGACTCCACCATGGCCTTAAAAGTATTTAACGGTGCAATATTTTGAATCTTTAGTTCGTTTTGTAGGCTGTTTCAGACAGATGGTGCAGACAACTTAAAAGTCATCCTCAGTTCAGTCCGAACTTTGGGAACAACAAATCGCAACACATCAAGAGAATGGAGGCTGTGATTTCCATGCTTCACATTTAAAAGTGAAGACAAGTAAACAGGAACTTTCCTAAGAATGGCTTTATATATAAAGACATACCAGTGTCTGAGATGGCGTGCACCTAGTGAAGACCTGTTCACTTTGTCATCAGTTCAGTTCCAGTTCATTTTGTGCAAGTACTTTCTAGTCCATGACTTGCAAACACAACTGAACAGTTCTACTATGTAGCATATAGTACAGTTGAGAATGTCAAAGTTGAGTATACTCAGAAATCAACAATGCACACTTAGAACCAACAATGGATACTATTATCCCACAGTGCAATGGGAAATAGATAGGGCGGAGCTTCTCACATCTAGAAAATGTTGAAAAAATGGAGGATGGTGATGCAACAGTGGCTGCAGGACCAGAAATGGTGTATAAATGTAGGTTCAACCCAAATCTGTCAAAACAGCCCATAGAAAAAATGTGTCCTAGTCAATAATGTGTTTATTTGTTTGTGTTTTGAAGCAGCCTTCAGAGTCCAGCTTGGTATGATGTAAGCGCCATCACTTCCTGTTAGTAAGATAGGATGCAGTATGCTAATACTGTGTACTAGCCTGCAGAACTCATACTGTTAAGATTAGCACCTAGTATATACTGTGTAGTATTAGTGTGTAGCACACAACTGAGACACAGCCCATGTGTTTCGGTAGTGATAATTCCTGATGTTACACACTGACTTTCAGTCTTTGGGATACATCTGCTTCAAAACAATGGTCTAACTGCTTACCATGTGGTCAAAACTCAGTTCTTGGTCTACAATGCATGGGTGTGGCTAAAATAATATCAGTTGTTGATATCAATAAAATTGTGGACTAGAAATACACAAATATGGACCATAACCTTTTGTGTTGTGGTAGTGACCTGGAAAGATGGCAAAACATTCTTTGGGAATTTTCTGTCGTTCTTCATTCATTCATTTTCTAAGCTGCTTATCCTTCGAGGCTCGCCGGGGGTGCTGGAGCCTATCCCAGCGCTCACTGGCTGCAAAGCAGGAAACACCCTGGACAGGCCACTAGTCCATCACAAAGGACCCCGGATGCCCCAGCTGGGAATCAAACCCAGGTCCTTCTTGCTGTGAGACAACAGTGCTACCGACTGCGCCCAGGTACAAATTCAACTGTTAACACTTACAATGTGGGGGGTAGGGTTTGGGCCAACCACCTCCCAATAGAGAGTACACTGTAAGTTATCATCTTGTACATATTTAGCTTATTACTATCTTAATGAATGTCTTGGGTTTAAATAGGACATAACACATGTATTTGTTTTTGTTTGTCCTTACTGAGGCTGCAGTCTGAACTAATTGGGTAGAACAGACCATATGAAATGGTATAAATGGTTTGGTGTTGGGGGCTCTTACCGCTCCTGGTAATAATGGGTCCTGCAGTTATAACAGCATTTCCAGATGCTGTGTGAGGGTCTTGGCTTTCTGTGGCATCCCTTCTCTTACGCTTCCCACAGATCTGTTTTAGGACATGACGTTCATTACTGCTCCATGCAAATGACTCTCCAATCTGACTTCACAGAACTGAGCCGACTGGCTGAGATATTTGAGATATTTGAGCGAAGTATCTTAATCTTGCTGTAAGCCGTGACAAGTAAGAGGCAAAAGGAAACATCACTCATTACTGTTATAACCAGTGACGATCATAATGTGTTACATAATAAGAGGCACAAATTGGGTTCAGGAACTTAAGTGTGTATATGCCTCTGTAACAGTTTAACCAGCTGATGTTTGCATTCATTTCACATAGACTTTCCAATGCATCTGCAGGCACATTGCTGACAACATTGTTTATATTGATAAGATGAAATTAAATTCAGCTATTGTCTGTTTTGCATTTTTTTTGTGAAAATTGTTATGGAGGCTTGTGTTTTATTGAAAGCCTTTACCGGCACGAGCATGGGACAGTCGTCAGCCCGGCACAGTTTGGTCACGCAGTGCAGGAAAACAGTGGACATCTTCTGGTTCTTGTGCTTGACAAAGCGGAAGACCTCGAAGGAGAAACGACCCATCTGGCTCTTCCCATTCTCAAACACGGTCGTCTGAGGGTCCTTATCACATCTGCTTTAAAGGAAATGAAGCAGGACAATAGACGCTCAGCGCACACAGCATGCACACACACACGTTTGGGGTCATACCTATATGCCATAAGTTTTCTAGGCCTATTCCCATGTCTAAACTTATAATAACTACCAGAAACTACCGTTTATTTGAAGTATCTCCATTTTAGATATACTTGTTCTTCTTTGGACAGCCACGATATGTTGTATTTGCATTGGTTATAAGTCTACATGGCTGCTATCTTGGCCAGGTCTCTCCTGTAAAAAAGACTATTTGATCTCGTTGGGACTTCCTGCCAAAATTAAGGACATAATAATAATAATAATAATAATAATAATAATAATAATAATAAAGTTTTGTTGGTCCTGACAGGTCTTTTGCTGGTATTCCTACACAGTAAGGACATTTCTGACATACACTAACATACATAAAGAGACTGTCCCACCTATTCAAACCCAAACCCACCTACATACGCTAGTATTCACACAAAGTGGTGTCAGTATCCTGCCGTCGACGAGATAACATTGGAAAACACAGAATTACCCAAAGAAAAGGTCGTATCGGAGATGGTCGTTAGGATTCCCGGAGGGAGTCGTGTAGCAGTAATCCATCAGCACATTCCACCTGTAGGGGGGTCAGCAGGCATGGGTCAGGTACATTAAAACATGGATGCTTGAATAGAGGCCATACAAAACCCCCATCATACTGCAGTCTCTTTCATACAGAAGCCACACATCTCAATACTTCATGGCCTTTTCTCACAGCGGCCTCCCATGCTATGTGCTGGCGCCTGTCCGTTTTCCAACAAGGCCAGCATTGATTCCTATTGCCTTTTTAGCGTATCGACTGGCCTTACATGGCTCGGCTATGTGGCAGGACGGCGATAAGGCCAGAGAATTGATCTGAAGACAGACTGACACATTACACATTGTAGTTCTAAGAACATATGTGTACATCTCATCTTACATCAAACGCTGGGACATACACATCTCGTCTTACCTGTCCCGGACAAACAGGCATGAGGATGGATGGTGAGAACAAGAGGGAAGGGAAGGGTATAGTGGAGAGCTGAATGCAGGGATGGAAAGGGTTAAGGAAAGAGAAGTAGTTTGAATACAAACAAACAGCAGTGAAGGACAGTATCTTATAGCTGGAATGGTGGAAAGAGTAGAAAGAATGTCAGAAAGAGAAGTAATCTATCCAAGGAAAAAGAGAAGAGCAGAAAGATTAATACAGGACAATAGAAGGAAAAGAAGAGGGCAAGGTGGTTTTGGAAAGCTGTGAGGAGAGTGTAAACTGGAGAGTATAACCCTAATTCAGTGATGAACATGAACTTTTTTAACCTTCTAATGTGCCGGCTTTTCACCAAATATACACTCATCATCAAAAGAATATCTGCACCCAGAAGGAGGTGTGGGATTGCAGGTCTGTCAGGAAGGAAGATAAAGGTTACCAGGATCAATAACTGATGATAAATTTAGACTGATATGATCAATATTTATTGAGCTACACATAAAGAAGTAGTGTCTCTCAGTATGGCGTCAGGCCACCGTGTTTGCTAACCCAACACGCCAGACGTCTCGGCATGGAGCTGTAGAGGTTCCTAATGGTGTCCTGTGATAATCCATCCCATGCAGCTTGAATATCCTCACACAGTTCCTGCAGATGGTGCGGTAGGGGTGGAGGTGGTGTGACACCAGGCCTTCTGGACATGTGACGAGTGACAACAGACCGTTCATCTTGGTGCTGACCACGGTGCCTCCACACACGGATTCGTTGGTCGTCTCCACCAAGACAAAAGCGGGACTCGTCACTGAAGATGACCAGCTGCCGTTCTGAGTCACTCCATCACAGTCTGGCACGACACCATTGCAGTCTTTGGTGACGGTGACGTGGTGTTAAGGACAGTCGTCGCAATGGTCTGTGTACATGTGGTCCTGCGTGGTGCAGCCGTCTGACAATGGTGCTGCACTAACAGGATGACTCATGGAGGAGATCACTGCTCGCTGGATGTCTGTAATCGTGGTTGTTGGGTCAGTCAGGTACAGAGATAAGACCTGTCCTTGCTTACGTCTCATGTGCAGCTGAGCAAGAAACTTGAATCATTTGCAAGTCTCACAATGTCAAACCTACACACCAAGTTTCATTCCTGTCGGTTGAATCTTCTGGGTGCAGCTATTTGTGGAGCTATTCTTTTGATGGGAGGTATCTCTTTATGTTGAGCAACATGACATAATCAAATACAGACTAAGTGTAAGTGTTATTATGACGGAGATGGGGTGATTATGATGGAGGTGGGGGTTATTATGACGGAGGTGAGGGTTATTATGACGGAGGTGGGGTTGATTATGACGGAGGTGGGGGTTATTATGACGGAGATGGGGGTGATTATGACGGAGGTGGGGCTTATTATGATGGAGGTGGGGTTGATTATGACGGAGGTGGGGGTTATTATGATGGAGGTGGGGTTGATTATGACGGAGGTGGGGGCGATGTATGCATTGAGGGTCAGTGAGATAATCTGTATAGTTTCCACATCACCTTCTGTCCAGGTTAGTGGCCTTCACGGCAGCAAACACACGAGTCTTCAGAGTGAGGCCAGCCATGGGGATAGCCAGATGCTGGATGTATGAGGAGTCCTATAGAGAGCAAGAGCAACCTACCCTTAATGGAACGTGCCTACATACATTTGTACATGAACATCGGTGCATCCATTACTCTTAATCGCGTGAGTCGTCCCCCATTGATAAGAGTAATACTCACATTGTACAGCAGCAGGTTCAGCGTGCTCACAAAGGTACCATTGCTGTCCTTCACTGAAATGGCTGCAGCAGAGCTTTAAAAGAAGGAAATGCATCTGACTTACAATAAACTCAGTGCATGGCCACACTGAGGTCCAGGTGTTATGACATGGTGTCTGAAGCATGCTTTCGTTCAGAGACTCTGGTTTCTCTGCATACAGATTTTCTAATTGCTTGCTGCTTGGCTGCTCGAAATAATAACTCAGTGCTCACATGTTGGTAGCCTCGCATAATCAGTTGGGGTTCACTTTTAGTGATGTTCATTATCATGCTGCGGTGGACGCATTGTGATGCCTGACTGGACTGTTTGTATTGATACTCACGCAAAGCTAACTATTATCCAAATAGATTTTTTTTCACCAGCAGTCTAGATGTTTCTTATGCTCTGTTCATTATATCTCTTTCTGTTTATTTATTTATTTGTTTGTTTGTTTGTTTTTGTATTTATGTATTCATGTATTTGGTATTGGAAAAGCCATACTGTGTTTTTCATACAAGACAATACACTGATGCATATCAGTGCTGTCCAAAGAAGAACAAGAATCTCCAAAATGGTCACTTGGTAAACCTGATTTAACTTAGTGAGTCAATGGAACCAGGCTTTCTTCCAACTAGTTTTGGGCCATTTCTGTCCATTCATCATGAAATTCTCACACAGTGTAAAAAGCAGCTGCTGTGTTCAAATGATGCATAAAAGTAAATATCAACAAAAATGGAGATACATGTTTTTCTTTGGACAGCGATGACATATGCTGCCTGTCAAAACTTTGGGGACGTCTAGGCTAATAAGCATGTTTTTTTTTGTTTGCAGTGAAGTTATCACATTAAGGGCTAAACTAAAATAGTTTGTTGAGGAAAGCATCATACATGTGAGAATGACTGAAAAACTAAAGTACATTAATCAGAAACTCACTTAGCACTTATAACCTGGTACTGGAAAAAGGCACGCTGTGGTTTTCATACAAGACAATACATTGATGTGCATATGCTGCCTGTGAATATTTTTGGGATGCCTAGGTTAAAAAATAAATGTATTAAAAATTTTTTTATAATTATTATTATATAATTGGTATAAGCATTGTTTCCTATTTGCAGTTAATTATCACATTACCCACTAAACTAGAATATTTTAAAGGACAACAGTATCATACACATTAACCAGAATTAATTATAATGGCTGCACATTTAATTGTAGCCTTAAAGGTCCAATTGTGTACCTTACATACATTTTCCATGGCAAAATTAACATATTTGAATCTTTTTTATAGCTGAACGTCTTAAAATAGAGCAATAAAACAAAAGGGCTGGAGATGAGAGAGGGTTTGTAGAGTCAGTCCAGCTTTTTAATTGAATCCAATTGGAAACCAACTGAAATGGATTATGGCACACTTATGTACCCTATCTAAAGGTATCCAGGCATACTCTTGTGGGTGACATCCCACTGACATAAGGGATACCTCCCTATTGACAGTTTCATACCTTCCCTTGTGAGAGTGTACAAGCAGTCAGTTTTCCAGGAATTCCTATAGTGTTATTAATATTTCAGTTTCATTGTCTTTCAGTTAATGTCACAATTATTGAGTGGCACGGTGGTGCAGTGGGTGGCCTGTCGCTTCACAGTAAGAAGGGACTGGGTTTGATTCCCAGCTGGGGCGTCCAGGGTCCTTTCTGTGCGGAGTTTGCATGTTCTCCATGACTTGGTTTTCCACCCACAGTCAGAAGACATGCAGTCAGGTAAACTGGAGATGCTAAATTACCCCCTAGGTGTGAATGTACAGATCTGTCCGCCTGCCCTACAATGGATTGGTGGCCTGTCCAGGGTGTATCCTGCCTTCTGCTGTTGAATGCTGGGATGAGCTCCAGCATCCCCCGCGACCCAGAAGGATTAGGCGGTTTAGAAGGTGAGTGAGTGTCACAAATATTTACACCTGTAATGAGTCTAGTTAGCATTCAGAGTACATAGAACAAAGAAAACATGCATATTTATTAATTACAATTTGGAAATATGTGCACTCCAGAAGTCTATGAAAGTTTGCCATGACATCAATGTCCACGATAGCAGAGTGCAGAACGCACATTGCAGAAGTTACTGGTGAAGGGAAGCACTTACGATGCTAGCTGGGTGTTGTTCACCAGGTACTCCAGTGGATAGCTGCAGCTGAACTTATAGAGCAGGCCAGGCAGGTAGCTGATGACAGTTGGAGGGTCAGGTGTGTCGATGTAGCCTGATATACTCCCAATCTGCACCAATGAAAGGTTTCCATAGGCATTGGGCCCCTGGGCCGTGGACACCTGGAAACATACAGGACCAGTCAAAAGTTTAGACACGGCTCCTCATAGCAGGTTCTCCTTATGTTTATCTTGAAGCTTTACTGTAGAATAAAAGTGAAGACACCAAACTATAAAACATCACTCATGGAATTATACAGTCCACCTTAAACACCTCCAGAATGGACCTGTACAGGAGGATGAACCAGCTCTCCTGGCTAACCTGCAGTGGAGCTGATAGAACAAGGTTTATTACTAAGCAGGTTTGGAGCGATTCTATTGGTCTGTCCCTCATGAATATAGTTAATTGCTACATTACTTAACTATTTACTAATACTTATTACTGTCTTAAGTACCGTTAATAGATATTATATTAAGTACCATTTATAGATATTAGGCTATATTAAGTAGCATTAATAGATATTAGATATTACATTGTTTACAACAATATAAATCAGGTGGGGCTCTCCTCGGTCCTCAGCAACATCTGTCAACCTATTTCGAGCTACCGCACCATAAAAGAGCTCAACTAGAACCCATATCAACCCCGAGACTTCCCCTCACTCAACTGAACATACAGCGAGTCCCTAACACAGGGAAGAACACTCCATCTCTACTTCTCCAGCAGTAGAGTTTCCTGAATGAGCTTTCAAGGATGATAGAGTGATGAGACTGCCACTGCCTCTAGGCTTCAAGTAGGTGTTTCAGTATCAGCCAGAGAGAAAGATTATGTTTACCCAAACAGTGAACCTTTTTTATATCCAGTATCCGCTATTTCAATGGGAAATCTGATTGAACCACATTCCTGCGCTTCTCAATAAATGATGGAAAGCTGGTTTGGATACAACAGTGTTCCAGAAATGAACATGGAAAATTAAATCTGATAAGAGCATTACGGCCTGCTTTCTAAACCACAAGCAGAGTTTCCACCAATCTTCTCTGAATCGTGGCCCCACTGACAGGCAATCACGCAAGAGCGGGGTGTTCAGCTTGCAAATTTGCTCAAACACAGCCTAAACCCGATCAGCACTCCTGCTCTCCTCCTTCTGTGCTCTACTACAGGAGAGCTCACTCAAGGTTGCTGTTTCTCGGTCAGTGATCTATTCTGGCATACTGTAGCTGCTATTAGGGTGCAAATTTCCGGCCTCATTCGCTTTGACGGCAATTCTTTAGGACACCCAAATTTCCCATATCCCAGATTTCACCATGACACACATGTGATTATTTGGGATTGATGGCTTGGGAATTTTAGTTTGGTCAAAAGACGAGAGCATGTTTTATGGACTACTACAGCTGATTAGAACCATTTGGGTGCAGTTATATCGACACCTTCGGTGTGAAGCATCAAGATGCACTGATGCACCCTTAGAGCAGCGTCCTACCACTAGCGAGTTGCCACAGGCTTCCAGCGTGCTCAAGCTGATGCTGAACAGCACCACTGTAGGGAAGGTGTTGTTGTTAATGAACCCTCTGCAGTGGGCATCACCGTGGCGGCCGTTCAAAGCCAGGTCAGTGTCGGTGTAGCCGGAGAAAAGCACGGGGCAGAAATTAATCTTCAGGGTGATGGTCTGCACCCCGCAGTATACACTGATGTCCCGCTCAGCTACAGGGGAAAAGAAAAAAGGTATATTCAGCCGATTTGATGATTAGCAGTTTATTTCAGGTCAGCTCGTTTTTTATAAAGCATTAATTAATGCTTTATAAATGCGTTCATTAACATAATCTAATATATGAATAATGGTTTGCTCATGTTAAGTAAACATATAGCGCCTGTTACATGTTTACTTAACATATAAACATGTAGTTGTTATGTTTATGTATCTAAATACATAGTTAAGTATTGTCAGCATTGTTAATGTATTGCTTTAGTTAGTCAACACTAAATATAAAATGTTGCCAAAATCGTATATTGTTGCTGTCCGAAGAAAAACAAGTATCACCAAAATGGCAACTTAACAGTAGAGGCCAAAAACCTGATTTCATTCTAATGTAAGTCAATGGAACCAGATTTTTTTCCAAGCGATTTTGGGCCACTTTCGTTGGGCCATTCATCATGAAATTTCCACATAATGTAAATAGCAGCTGCTGTGTTCAAATGATGCATAAAAGTAAAAATCGACAAAAGTTGAGATACATGTTTATCTATGGACAGCCACCATATCTTCTCTATAATTCGTTATAAAAGTGAGAATGTAACACACTTTTTTCGATTCACTCACCAGGAAACCGGCTGTGAAAGTTGGCATCACAGTTGAATCCATTGAACTGTGCCTTCACTATCAGTAATTTATATAACAGCAAAAGAATCAAACATATACGTTCCATGTCAGCACCTAGTGAACAGAATTAGAATTAGCAATTTCATCCTGACTCATCTGAAGATATACAACAAAACAATGCCTACTGGGCTTCAGTGCAAAGAGCAAAGATGTCAGAAAAGACTAACATGATTATCCTGTCAAATCAGCCAAACTGGCCTCATGAGAAGCAAATCGTATGGAGTAAATGCTCCCATATCAGTTTTTGCATCACTCATAATAGTGTAAACAGACATTGCAGTCAACAACTCCATTAAATCTACTCACTGCAAAAAATGAGATCTCATATCTAGTTGATATATCTTAAAATGTCTTATTTTGAGATTGTTATGAGCTAATTTTAAGATTATTTAACTTATTGTCAGGCAGTTTTTACTTGTTTCAAGTGATTTTAGTAAGCAAAATTTTCTCACTGTATTGGTAGATAATTTGGCTTGTTCCAGCATGTAACTTATAACAGATAAAATTATCTGTCAATATACTGAGAAATTTTGGCTTACTAATATCACTTAAGACAAGTACAGAAATATCTGGAAACAAGTCAAATTGTCTTATAATAAGCCTACAGCAATCTTAAAATCAGAAATATAAGATATAGCTATTAGATATAAGATACTTCTACTCGCCAAGTTCCCATTTTTTGCATTGCAAGTATTGAAAGCAGCTGTGGGTAGTGACATGTCTTAGTTATTCCTTGTTAGTGTTCAAAAACCTAAACCAGTAATTACCCAGTTCAGTTTATTCCTTTAAACTTAAAATTCCCTCACCCTGATTACTATGTAACTTACAAAATAGTTCCATACCACAAGAAAATAAGATCTTGGTAAGTAAAATTATGTTATATCGAATTGACACATCTTATAATTCTCATTCTGAGATTGTTGTAAGCTAATTTTATGATCAATTAACCTAATTTCCAGGCAGTTTTTACTTGTTTTAAAATGATTTCAGTAAGACAAATGTTCTCACCATGTTGGCAGATAATTTGTCTCATTTCCAGCACGTTTCTTAAATCTGCCAATATAGTGAGAAAATTTACCTTATTAAAATCACTTAAAACAGGTAAAACTGGTCGGAAATAAGTTAAATAGTCTTACAATAAGCCTACGACAATCTTAAAACTTTAAGATATATCAACTAAATATAAAATACTTTCACCTGCCAAGATCTCAGTTTTTGCAGTGCAGGTATTAAAAACAGCCTTGGTCGGTGAGGGAATTCATTTTCTAAACCAATAAACCAATAACCAATAATTTTCTAAATTTCTAAACCAATAATTACCCTTGTCAGTTTGTTCTTTTAAACTAAGAGGGCAGGTATGTAACTATGTAACTTACAGGATAGTTTCAAAATACACTGCAAAGCATGATATCTTGGCAATATCAAGTTGATCTATCTTATATTCCTCATGTTTACATTGCTGTGGGCTTATTATAAGATTATTTAACTTATTTCTAGACAATTTTACTTGTTTTAATTGATTTTAGTGGGCCACGTTTTCTCACTATAGTGGCGGTCACTTTAATAAAAACTGCCTGGAAATAATGGTTTATTAATCTTAAAATAAGCTTACAACAATCTCAATATGAGAATTTTAGATATATCAACTAGATATAAGAGTTTATATGCCAAGATCTCATTTTTTTGCAGTGCAGGTATTCAAAAAAACAGCCTTGGTCGGTAAATCAAAAATCACCCAGTTCAGTTTATTCCTTTAAGCTACGAGGGCCTGTATGTAGGCCTGAAATTCCCTCACCCTGATTACTATGTAACTTACAAAATAGTTTCAAAATAGTGCATTTCCCTCACTCTGATAACTATGTGACTTGGAGGATAGTCTTATAGTACACTGCAAAAATCTTGGTAAGTAACATGATCCCATATCTAAGTGATAAATCTTAAAATTCTCATCTTGTTTAAAAGCCAATTTTAGCCTCATTTCCAGGCAGTTTGTACTTGTTTTAAGTGATTTTAGTAAGCCACTAGTATTGGCAGGTCATTTGGCTTGTTTCCAGCACATTTCTTAAAATATATAAAATTATCTGCCAATATAGTGAGACAATTTGACTTACTAAAATCACTCAGGTGGAAAATGTCTGAAAATAAGATCAGCAGTCTGCCTAAGATAAATCATATGCCTACAACAATCTTAAAATGAGAATGTATCAACTATATATAAGATGCTTTTACCTGCCAAGATCACATTTTGTGAACTGTAGTTACCGAAAAGCTTATAGTAAATAGTCACTCCTCAGACTGATACCTCAACGATAAGCTCGTATGTATCCCTTGCCTGGCTGGTAGACCTGTTTGCTTCCCTCACCCTCTCTCTTGCCCGGTGACTCACCCGGTTGCCTAGCAGCTGAGCGGTCAGCGGTACTCCATGTGCTCCCACCTCCGGCATGAGACTGACTGGCCTCAGACTGCCCAGCATCCCTGCAAAACGAGCCCAGGCGTGGACTTTGGCCTGGCAGAAAAAAAAAACGTGCATAAGAGATTCATTATTCGAAGGCGTCAACAAAAAGGGCTGTCCGGCGAAACATGGGAAAGTTCATCAAAAAGTGAATGTGTTATACAAATCCTTTCACGGTCCCGGAAACATGAGCAGTTTTTGAAGTTTCCCACTCATATTCTTTCTAACTTGATCTCTCTCTGTCAGCGCTTCGCAAAGCGGGGCCCTGCACCGCATGAGGTCTGCACAAGGGGAATTATCTTTTCATCGGCTCCGGCGCTGAGCGGATCGCTGACTGAGACAGCCATTCTGTGTGCCAGCGCAGGACCCGGGCTGGCCCGGGATCGTCTGGCCGCTTTCAGAGGCTTTGTTTAGGACCTGACTCAGTCAGCACTTCTCCAGCCACCTCCCGTGATGGCTGCCGGGGCCGTTATCCCACCTGTCTGCCTCTGACCTCCCACTCTCTCTCCGCTCCACAGTCCAAAATAGCCGCTGAAGGATTAACGCCCAGCGCACATATGTGCCCTACTGTATATCGTAGCCCACTGAGAGATAAAAGGCAGGTTCGGGGCCTATTCAGTGGCACATCATCACCAGGTTTAACCCACATATTCTCATGACCTGCCTGACCCCTCTTAAAGACAGCAACTCACTTGTTCGTGCCATATTCCCCTCATCTGTGTCTGAAGTTACAGTAGAATATGTTACGTTACCAAGTGTGTTTTCTTAGTTTCTTAGGTCTAACATGTACAGGAAATGGCTATAGGTCCCTGTAAACTTTGCTTTTGTGGTCAGGACAATGATACTTTGAAAGGTTCTCTATTATCCAGAACATCTGCAATACATTCAGAGCTGAGTAGACTTCAAGTAGCTTCTGGAACTGTAAGAACTCTCAAGAAGTTTATAGAACTGCCTGGAATGATCTAGAACTTTGGAGGACTGTTTAGAACTTTCTAGAACTGTCTGGGACTGTCCAGTAGTGTACATGGCAGTATAAATACAGGTGTTCAGTTGATGTTCCAGCTGAGTGAGTGGGTAGTAGATACAGAGCTACATTTAATTTAGAGGCATCAAGAGGCTGCAGCATCCATCAGACTCATTCTGCTCCATTTGGTAACCAGTAACCTCCGTCTGGTTCCTGGTAACCTTTATCTTCCTTCCCAACAGACCTGCAATCCCACACCTCCTTCTGGGTGCAGCTATTCTTTTGATGGTGGCTTTTTTGTCTGTATGAGTTAGAAAACTTTGACTGATGTTTCTGTAATTCCAGAGTATGCAAAATCTGGAGACACCGCGTCCTCTTCCAAACATCCATCATCATTTCAGCATGTTTGGGATGGCCAAAATTAGTTTTCTTCCCCAAACTACCCTTAAAGGTACATATCAAGAATCTTTTGGCCCAAACATTTAAAGATCTGAAAGAGTGCTGACACAAAGAGGGAATCAAGTATATAGGCTTTGGCAGGATTCCCTAGAGAGCTTAATCACAAGTTCACAAATTCGGCACTGAACTGGAGCAGAGTAGACAAACAAGTGAGTGAATGAGAAAAGGAAGGAGGAAAGAAGAAGAGGAAGAAAGGAAAGCAGTCATGGCTGCCTCTTACTAGAGAAAGCAGCTGAATTCCCAGGGCTCCAGCTCGGCTCAGCTCAAACCTAAGGCTTCCTTAATTCCCCTTAATTCAGTTCTGACAATGTGTGAAAAATATAGATATCCAAAAGTTCACTTTCCATTTATAGGCACCGGCATCTTCAAATCCTCAAATCCTTAATGCATTCCAGTTCTAGCTCAGCCACGGGGGACAGATCAGGCTCTGTTTCTTTTTGCATGGACTTAGCTGCTCTGATGGAACCCACGCTGCACCGTAACGGCTCTCATGGCATATAGTGCAGTAATCCTGTGTGTGAGATAACCATCTCCATTTATTCAGCTCCAGCAAATGCCATTCTTTTATTTTTCACACCTGTATCTCTGTATATGCCAATCCATAGATGTGCTTTTATCAGTGGGAAGCAATCTTATTCAGCCAGGCCAGACCACCAGGACAGGTCCAGATGGCATCCTGGAGTTTCCCCTCATTTTACAGAGCCCTAACACCCTCTACGAAACAGGGACTTGTGCGGAAACGAAAACACTTACCTGTTCTTATTCAGGACCTATGTTGGAGATCCTCATGAATAAACATACTGAACCATACAATTACAGGCTCTTTGGAAGTGGAGGGCATTATCCTCCTGGAAACGATTCCATGACACTTGCAGTCTAGCCCTATTAAAAACCTTTAATCATCTCTTTATCTTTTTATTAATTCATAAATCTATGTTGTATTTCTGTATTCATTCAGGTCCACTACTCTTCTCAAAAGGTGGCCAGCATCACAAAAAACAATTCAAGCTTAGTAACCAAAATGACTAGCGAAACTTACCCAATAGCATGTAATACCTCAATGAGCACCAATAACAGCTGTGACTGGATTGGGCATGTTCTGGATGTAGTCCAGATCAGTGTTCAGACACTCTTACATCAAAGAATTGTGCAGTTGGTCCAGATTTGGTGGACGCCTTCCCTGGCACAATTCCGAGGAGAATTCCCTGTAGACTGGGATTTTAGCCACTGCTGGTAGACCCGTATGACCGTACGCTTCCATACACCTGCAGATTCAGCTACTTCCTTCACACTATGGTAATTTGTCACGCCCAAATGCAGTCACTCCTTTTAGCCAATCATTAACATCTGCTCTGGAGCCATTTTCCACACATGGAACGAGACATTCCCTGCACTGTACCACCTCTTCCCAATCTATGGCTCCCGTCACTCACACCCTGGTACACCAGGTATTTATAGCCCCATCATCCTCGTGCAGTGCCATCTGCAGGAGCCTGAAGGTACTACCACCTTAAACACGCAAGGTGACTCATTTTCTGTCTGGTGAGCTCAGGTTAATCTGTCAGCTCCACTGTCTGTGGGAATATATAAAGGCAACACTCGTTTGGAAGAGTGTGGACAGTATAAAAAGGTAGGAAATGTTGCATGATCCATGAGAAACACAACAAAGGCCCAAACATTGACTACACTGTGTGCAAAGAGCAGCTCTGATCAAACATCCATGAAATTCCACAATTTCCTCTACTGCAGCGGTTTCCTATTACATGAAGCAATTGGAATTTGTCTTGCAGCTTCAGACCAAGGGGTATATACCAAATGAGTCACCACATGACCCCTGCACTTGATGTCACCGAGGCTAAATCATCCCCTGACTCACTGCAAGCTTCCTTAAAGACCTGCATATTCTTGTTCACTTCGAGTGACCAGGAACCCTGGTGGTCATCCACTGCTTCCATAACCATAAGTACATTCATAACTAGTCTTATGTTTCTTGTTTCCTCACCTTGTGCCCGTGCAGTCATGAAGGGGACAGGACAACCCACATCAGGTTGCAACACTGACATTATAGAACGAAGGAAAATTGCAGGGTGTAGACCATGTTGATGTCAACGACAGGATCCCTTGTCAAGATAACCCAGGTTGTGGAGACTCCCCAGATGGAGTGGCCCGTAGCATAACTGTTACAGGACATAAGAGCTTTCAGTTTGTGGAAGCCCAGAGATCGGCCATCATTCAGAGCAAGACCACTAGAGAAACCAGCAATGCAGACTTTCAAAGAAGAGGAAGATCTCTTAATCTCCTGTGGTTCCTGCAGGAACAAAAGTACTGTCTCCACAGAGCATAAAAGAGGGTCTGTTTGGATCTTTGAGTTCCCAGCCTCCTGTACCAATGGGACTGTCTTGGTCCCATTCCGAGAACCACAGCGGACAGTGAAACATGTCTGACGACGTGAACAGGTTCACAAGCCATACCGACCCAAATCCTACCGACCATATTAACGTCTTGGTGAAGTCTCCAGTTGCCCGGGCTTAGTATGTGCAGCAGGGAGTGTATCCACTGTTGGACTGATCAGATCTGCTAGGTGAGCAGCTCCCAACAAGAGGATCTTCAGGTCCATAGGTCCTGTGTCAGGCTAAGCAGTGTCTGAGGTAGAGAGTAGTTTGATTGTTCAAATGCACAAGCACATGTCGGCCCTGGAGGTTTGGAAGAAAACACTGTGTGTTTCACCACTTGCGGCTTGAGATGGTTGAGATGTTCCTGGTCACAGTGTCATGCTGAATCCACCTCTGTGGTCAGCATTTAAGAGTTCATTAGTCACTACACTGGTGTTAAGGCCTTGCAGCAAGAAATGCAAGGACAAGAGCAAAAGTGAGAGAGAGTTTTCAATCCAGGTCATTCTGGTAGCTGGGAAATAGCTAATCCATGGGTAACTCCTGTACTAGCTGGAATATTATCCAACGGAACACTAAGCACGGTTGTAAGTCGCTCTGGATAAGAGCGTCTGCTAAATGCCGTAAATGTAAATGTAAATGTAATCCAATAGCTAATCCATTTTCAGCACTGGGCCAACATGGCTAAGCTCTTTATCTGGCAACACTACCTTAGATGTGACACAAACATCCACCACCAGCATTGAAATGAGGCAATGGGAAGCAGTTTGAGCCTGGATGCCAGTGCCAGTTCCCCCATGCTCTACTGTGAGATCCCCTGCAGGAAGCAATATATGGGGGCCACACACATGAAGAACTTACTTGGTTTCAGCACATTTAACATGAGCTTAGCCAATGAGATCTTCAGCATGTTGAGTCCCTTGCACCAAGTACGAAAAGTCACAAACAAGACACAAAGGACAAAGACAATATAGGGGAACAGGACACAGACAGGGTAGGGGCTCAGGCACAGGCCGAAGACCTTACAGGGGCTCAAGCACAGGACACAGGGTAGGGGCTCAGGCACAGGACACAGACAGGGTAGGGGCTCAGGCACAGGCCGAAGACCTTACAGGGGCTCAGGCACAGGACACATATTTACTTCCATGCCAGCAAGTCTGACTGATGTCTGAGACATTAAAAGCCATATGTCTAAAACCCTGGCTTTGACAGGAAAGGTGCTGAGGTAGTATATGAGGCCTTCATTGTAAATCCAGTTCACTTCAGAGACTGAATCCCATTATTATAGACCATGATATCTCAACGGTGTTGTGTTGAATTCCACAACGCAGAGTCTTTGACTTACTACCGTTACATTGTTACAGAGGCACAGATAGCGACTTCTCGAATCATACTCATTTCCTTCTTTCTGATTTCCTCGTACTCTCTAAAGAAAATAAAAACAAAGCATTAATAAATAGGAAAAGGAAAAAATAGGAGTTATAGGGAACTCGATTTTACTGTAGGCTCAGCCAAAAATAACATTTTAAGCCAGAATCTCTTTTCCAGCAAGCGGATATCCGGCTATCTTGTGTCCTAGGTGTAATCATTCCAGATACGCGGCTCCCAGAGTAAACAGGTCTCTTTCTTAAACAGGGTACTGTAATTATGGTCTTTGTCTGGGCTATTGTTCGGTGAAATGTCATGGGTCGACAGGCGAGCAGGTGTCAGTGCCGTTGTATCAGTCACACATGGCCCTAGAGGAATTCCCCAGCGCGGGAGTCTGTTTTGTTGCCATGGCAATCAGCAGGATAGGGCGGCCTACTGGAGAGGAACAAAAACAGCAGTGATGAACAGTTTGAGCCATTCCTTAAATACAGCATGCTAATGCAGGCCCATTTAGCTGATTGGGGATTTGTCTTTGTGGGAGCCGCTACATTTATCACCCATTTATAAAGTCAGACAGAACAGAATCATGTTTGTCTCAGCCCAATGATGGTGAGCACTATGTGGCCCTTTTTCAACCAAAAGAACCATGGTTCTTGAACTGGTTCTGTTCAGGCTTTGTAGAACCTTGCTGCTATCTGCACTTGCACCAGCTTTTATTGGAACCAAGGAACTACAAAGGATTCAACGTCAACAGAGGGCGCTGCACTGCGGAAGAGACAGTAGTACCAAGATGGCGGAGTGTTTAGATTACCTGCGAGGGTTTGCACTGTTATTCCAGGTGTTTGTTCATATCCAGAATGCAACACGGATCAACTACTGGAGATAAGAAGATGTAGAAGAGGTTCTTCAGCAGACCACTGAATGGTGTCGCCATTGTTGCCTTCTCTTTCCTCAATAACTGACACGCCCACTGGTGTTGTCATGGTTTGCGCTGAAGAACTTACTATTCTTTGGTTCCATCTGGGAACAACCTTTCTGGGTTCCAAACGTACTTATTTTTGGTGGAAATGAACTAGACAGTTCAAAATTAGGTGCATGAACCAGAATGGAACCCGATCCACGTTGGTGGAAAAAGGACAGTGAGAGACTATATTGTTAGGACACTTGGTTTTCTCTAAATTATGTGATTAAAGGAACAGCCAAAGTCACTCCATACCACAGAACCTGCCTCTGCTTCTATGTTGTCTGTTTTCATTTAGCACAATACAAGTGCTCAGAGAGGCATTTCACAGTTTTCTATCAGCCAGGTGACCTAAAAGTTTATTTTTGTAATGTGATGTAGCCAGGACTTGACTGATGTCTGAAGTTTTGTATTGTAGTTCTGAGGTGAACATGATAGAGACTCACAGCTTCTGTTACTTGTTAGCTCCGTTGTGGCTCCAGTACAAAACTATAGAACCACATTGCTCAGTACTCGATGTGCAGCATGTTGTTTTAAATGAAACAGGTTTGTTTGAAAAGCTGTTCTGACATGGATTAAAACTGTCTCTTCTCCACTGCAACACTGCTTAATCCAAGGTGACTGTCAATGCATGTCATATAAAATCTGCTAGATTTAAAGGAATACAGTTTTAAATTACATTGCCCTCATTTACACCGACACCGACAATTTGTTATGGTATTGGACTCTGTACCGGCAAGTACTAAAATATGTACTTGTAGTTGTACTGTAGTCTAGTCTACATTTCCAGAACTTATTTTAATACAGACTTTAAGCATTTAAATGGAGTGTGTACTTGAGACAAATTGCCCCCTCAGCAGGTGAGTTGCCAGACTATGTGGGTAAGATATCACTCTGTATTTTCTAAAAATAAAAGCAATCACTTAATTGTTTGTTTATTTACTTGTTTGTTGATTTAATTCATTATTTCTTTATTTAAAACAAAAGCACATGCCACTTCAGACAAAAAGGCTTGATTATTCATTGAACTTGATTACTCATTAATTGCTGCCTCGGTCCTGGAGTGTGGCAGAGCTTGTTAAAACAGTCCACAACAACTAGAAAATCATGTCAAACCATCTATCAAATAACACATTTCACGCATTCAAACAACATTATGATATTAAATCCATCTTCATATATTCCACCTTGGCCCAAAATCACTGAGACAATTTGCCCTAAACTGCCATGTGTGGTAGTGTTCACTATATTGTAAAGTTAGCTTAGGGCAGAACATTAGCAAAACTACAAGACTCTTTAATCTTTCCTCTGTGTACTACAGGTGTATAATTGTAAAGATTTTAACTAGAAGAAAGTTATGACCAAAAATGTGATGTTCCATTTTTGTTTTTATGCTTCAGATCGTGGCAAATGGTAAATCTGTTCTCATCTCAGCTCACAGTGTGTCTCCCCTTTCAAAGACAGCATATGAGGGCTGACCAAGTAGATCCACAAATCCTCTGATGTTGGAAATACAGTATTTACAGTGTGACACCTGTGTGACAAGATGTCACGCTCTCCCTTAAACAACAACATTAAAAAGCTGGATGAAAAAGCTCAATAATAAATAAATAAATACACTAAGAGCTTTTATTGTGTGTACTATAAAGGATTGTTTGAGTCTGTTACACCTGGCCCTGGAGGTCTATACCTGAGAAGATCAGAGGAAGTTAATCATAGAGAGGATGTGAGAGATTACTAGTTGTATTCCACACCCATCAGCCATAACATTAAAACCACCTCCTTGTATCTACACTCACTGTCCATTAAATCAGCTCCACTGACCATATAGGACACTCTGTAGTTGTACAGGTCCAGACTGTAGTCCATCTGTTTCTCTGTATACTGTATTATCCTGTTCTTCAATGGTCAGGACCCCCCACAGGACCACCACAGCAGGTATGATGTGGGTGGTGGATCATTCTCAGCACTGATGTGGTGGTGGTGTGTTAGTGTGTGTGGTGCTGGTGTGAGTGGATCAGACACAGCAGTGCTGCTGGACACCTCAGTGTCACTGCTGGACTGAGAATCATCCACCACACAAACTATGCAACAGCGTCCTGTGGGCAGTCTCCTGTGGGCAGTCTCCTGTGGGCAGCGTCCTGTCGGCAGCGTCCTGTGGAGCAGTGTCCTGTGACCACTGATGAAGGACGCCCTTTGAGTCCTAATTACTGTTTCTATGAACGGCTTAACTGCTGCTTTGGTCAGGGACCTTGTCTTTGGTCTTAGCTTGCATCAGTTGGTAAATTCACTCAACATGGGACAATGTGATATCTACCCAGCCCATGGCATGCTAACAATGACTGACAATGATCATCCACAAATTTGATAGCATGTGTGTTGTTCAGGTGACTCCTGTAATTGTTGGTGTATGAAATGAACAGTGGCCTAGGATGTGTTTTAGTGTGATCTAAATGTTTCAGTACATAATTTAGCATAATGGCAAATAGGCAAACTGCAAATGATCAAGTAGCAGCTCTACTTTGTTGACCAGGCAATATTTCATCAATTTTACAAAAGTAGATTAGTTAACTGTAGGTCCGAAATCATTTATACAGCTTCCCAGGAACTACATGAGGTATCTGTCAGTGTGTGAACTGACGTTTGGTACACTCTGCTCTTCTCTGTTTGAGATTTATGTCAGAAAATACGAAGCTAAATCTCTAAAGTGGGTTGTATGAGCCACAAGTGCTGAATCAATAGAGCAGAACAATATAAAAACCCAAAAGAGGAAATGATTGCACAGTATGAATAATTGAAGATGAACAGAGAATACAAACAGATGAATCTTATTTAAATACACTGGATAATAAAGGAGATATTATCATTTAAAAGTATTACAAAATGTACATATGACCTGAATATACTCAACCAGCATATGACCATGACTTCTGTAACTATTGTACAGATGATATAATGGCCGTCGGCAAAACCCTCCTGTAACTCCATCTTTAGAAGTGGCCCAATTCTTCATGACTTGGTAACACAGCTGATGTTTCCCATATAGGCCCTAGAAATGCAAAAAGGGGAATTGGGTCAGATGGCATTAACTAAATATCATTTTCCCTTCCCGCCCTTTTAATGACCCACTTGCCCTGCGTGCAGCAGAGACCACTTTCCAAAAGTCATAGTGGAAAATAACTGAGCATGTTTAACTCTGTTGCATTAAAAAAACATAGTTCCATATTCCATCGTACTGTACTGTTACATACAATATACAAACATCTGTATATATATATATATATATATATATATATATATATATATTTTTTTTTTTTTTTTTTTACAGCAAAAAAATCATTGTTTTATATGAATATAAGCACAAGACAATCATTTTAACCGGGTTGGGGCATAAATATTACTGGCTTATACAAACGTTTTACAAGTTTTTTTGAAATCTCTACACACTCCTTTTTTCTAATTTAATACAATTACTGACCTTTTACCAGACCCAGATTTTAATGTTGATTCACCTTCAGCACCACATATAACAATATATATCTTTGATTTTTGATCTTAATATTTTCCTTTTTTGTGTCATTCAAGAACAGTTTACATTATTTACATTGCGTGTTAACACGATAACTGGACCAACAGAAATGTTGCTTGCTCAGAATTGCTTGGAAAGAAGTCTGGTTCCATTGACTATAAAATTAAATTAAATTAGGTTTTTGCCCTCTCCTGTAAAGTTGAACACCAAATACTATCAAGTGTGCATCATATCCTAATAAATGTGCAATCACATACTATGTGGTTAGCATCATATGTGGTAGTATCTGGTGCTCACCTAGTATTATCTGGTGCTCACCTGATGCAGTGATCACCACATAGTAGCTGGTCTGCACCAAATTTTCACCTAAAAGAAAAATACACCACATTCAGGCTTTGTAGAAACAGAGCTACAGTTCAAATACCTCAAATGTTCTACAACTATAAAAACACAACAGCATTAAAAATAAAAAAGTAAGAACTTTCACCACTTCAGGGCACTAGAGTTCTCCCAGCTCAAAGTTCTTAGTTTAGTCTAACTTTGCCAAACTCCCTTTTCTAGCTCTATATCTCAGATGAATGACATGGAATTAGTTTTTACCACCAGCTGTCACTCGATCCATCACACAATCCATCAGACATATTCTTCTTTTGGGCTTTTGATATGGACAGCTGTGGCACTGCTGAGCTTTAAACTCAGAATCTCCTGATGTTGAATTATTACGCTTTTGTATTGTTTAATTGAAACTATGTATTTGAGTTGGATAATATCAGTTAAATTGCCTGACAAAGAGAGCGCTGTCCCCTGATTGGTGGACTCGCTTCACCCTTCTTTTTGCACATGTCACGTTTTTATGTGTTTTATAAGTATAAAGGTAAAGAAATAATACCATAACATAATATTAGTAGGTACAAATATATTATATTATTTATATTACGCAAAGGTTAATTTCTAGTCAATTCAGTTTCAGGAAAAAAGCAGGACACATTTATTACACAAAACAACTAAATACAATACAAACATTTTCACTGTTCAGCACAATCACTATTTTTCTTTAGTTACAACTTTTCAAGAGACATACTTTCAGTTTTTTGAATAAATCGGAATACACTGCAAAAAATAAATCTAGATGTTATATCTTATATTTCTCATTGTAAGATTGTTGTAGGTTTATTGGTTTACTACTATGACATTAATTAACCTTGAGGAAAAATACACTGCAAAAAATGAGATCTTGGCAAGTTAAATGGTCTAACTGAAATATCTTAAAGGTTATTGTAATTGAGATTAGTGTAATTATTGTAATTATTTAATCAGCTAAATTTCTCACTATATTTGCAGATAATCTTAGTTGCTGTAAGAAGCGTGCTGAAAACAAGCCAAACTATCTGCCAATATAGTGAGAAAGTTTTTTTTTAAATTAGCTTCAATCTCAAAGAATTTTAAGGTATTTCTATTAGATTTAAGACCAATTTTCTTGCCAAGATCTCATTTTATTTTTTCCTCAAGTTCTAGGAAGTTGGTTGCACATTCTGCTTCCACATTCTTCTCCTCTCTCTTTAAGGGTTGTTTGTACTCCAGATGTGGAAACTTGTGTAGGTCTTGGTTGCCTTTGACTTTCCCATTCCTTACACAGGCTGTTGTGTGTGCGTGTGAGAGAGAGTTCTTAGCGTGAGCACATGGAGAAGCTGCGCTCGTCTCCCAGGTGGCAGAAATCAACAGGATGCCTTATTGTTTATATATGAAACACAAGCCATGCACATTCAGAGTGCAGGAAGACGCCTTCTCAGGGGCTTCCCATATCTGTAACACACACACACAGTCCAGAGCTGAGGTTCTAGAAGGCTCTGTAACACACCCTGAAGCACAGCGGTCTGTCTCATACCATAATCATTAAAGTAATCAGTCTTGCAAAGCATTTATATATGGACAAAATGAGTCACTTTCTGTGTTTAAGGTGGTAGTAACTTCAGGCTCCTGCAGATGGCGCTGCACAAGGATGATGTGGCTATAAATCCCCGCAGGGTGTGAGTGACGGAATCCATAGATTTGGAAGAGGTGGTACAGTGCAGGGAATGTCTCGTTCCATGTGTGGAAAATGGCTCCAGAGCAGATGTTAATGATTGGCTAAAAGGAGTGACTGCATTTGGGCGTGTCAAAGACCATAGTGTGAAGGAAGTAGCTGAATCTGCAGGTGTATGGAAGCGTACGGTCATACGGGTCTACCAGCAGTGGATAAAATCCCAGTCTACAGGGAATTCTCCTCGGAATTGTGCCAGGGAAGGCATCCACTAAATCTGGACCAACTGACCAATTCTTTGATGTAAGAGTGTCTGAACATTGATGTGGACTACATCCAGAAACTTGTCCAGTACATGCCCAATCCAGTCACAGCTGTTATTGGTGCTCGTGGAGGTGTTACATGCCATTAGGTACATTAGGTACGGTTCAGTCACAGGGGACTCATTATTTGTCCAGTGAGCTTATTTACTGTACATATATGGAAAAATATACATGGGCAAATGTATAGTTGAAATTAAACATGAACACTGAATAATTAGTATATATCTGTTCATATATCTGTTCATATATGTCTGTATATATCATCATTTGAGAAATACTGATACTCGTGTGAGTGGGGCATAAAGGGGCTGGTCACATACTATTAGTACTAACCTCTTGTAACCTCTAGTAGTAGGGAGTGTTAAGTGTTAAGACCATCTTAAAGGGGAATTCCTGGGAGAAAGATCTTTCTTTCAGAGCTGATGATGGTGTATGGAATAAGCGGTACAAGAAAATATTTCCAAAATGTACTTCCATCAATATACAGGAGCAGAATGTCCTACTCCCATATATCTTAATAAGATGTATCACCATGTTTCACCATTATGTCCTAATGTAAAGCAGATGAAGGAACAGTCCTGTATATGTTTCGAAATTTGGTTCAAACATTTTGGAGAGCTGTGCATCACGTTGTTATGAGAATATACGATAAAAGCTTTAATATGTCTCCAGGTTTATATCTTATAGCCATGGATTAACATTAAACAGCACCAGGAATGTCTTCTATGGACTTCTAGGAACAAATCTTGCAAAAAAATCGATTGTATTTTTGTGAATATCCTCAGATGTTCCATCTCTTGATAAGTGTCTAACACAGATTTCAAATCTTCTTCCAGTTAAGAAAGTTACTTTTGAAATTCATCATAGATATCAAAGATGTTGGGCAAATTTGAAAAGATGTTTTTACATCTGCATGCTCTCTTTGTGTCCTTATATCTCTGATTCAGTGTCTTTAATTCCACTGCCTTTCGGGTTTGGGGTTTACTATTCCATACACTGCCATTTCATTTAATTTCATATTTCATGTATTTATTTATTTATTACAATAATAATAATAATAATAGTAAAAAATACTGTATAATTCTACTTTTATGTTTTTCTTTAATGACAATCAGTCTTTCGTATTCTGTGTCTAATGTAATCAGTAATTTGTCATGTTAGATAACATTTGTCATTGTTATATAATAATAAGATTTATAATAATAATAATAATAATAATAATAATAATATATCAATTTGTCATTTTATTCTATTACCGTGGAGCCCTTTTTTTTACTGGCGTGGTGAGCGATAATTTGTTACTGTAAGCATAATTCTTTAAAAATCAATAAAAAGTAATAAAAAGAAGGGTAATTTCACCCATGTTTCAGACATTATGAAAGCCTTTCTGAGTGATCTGCTTCGTTTTAGAGAAATCTGTCCTTAAGAAGTTCATAATTGTTCACCGTGGCGGTGAACCAGACGTCTGAAGAAGTTCACCTCTAGAAGTTCTTTGATGAACTGCTGAGAAACACGTTACCTAAGCTCTGCAGTTTTGTTCTATGGCAGTAATATATTATTTTGTTGCTTCTTTTTGCTTCATTGATTGTCACTTCATTCTTTGAAACCTTACCCATATACCATTGTGCCAACCATCCCCATAAACCCATCTCAGCACACAACATAAATGCCGTCATGAATGTACTAATTCCAGGTCACATTTTCTCTCACTGAAATTCCATCTACTACTAGCTCAGTTGTTCTTATGTCTTGTGTGCCTGGGACATACAGCAGAGAGAGACCTGTGCCAAACAACCAGTGAGGTCTCCTGTAATAGGTTATATAGTAGCAGCACATTGCCCTCAAGTGGAGATGCTTATTAATACACAGGCTGTCTGACACACTTATGTGAGTGCATCTGTTTGGCCTATTTACTCCAGTGCTGCTGTTCTCCTTCCTGAAACTGATCATAATGTTGGCATTGTGCTTGAGTATCTCACAAAAGTGAGTACACCCTCACATTTTTATAAGTATTTGATTATATCTTTTTATGGGACGCTGAAGATATGACACTGTGATACAATGTGCAGTAGTCAGTGTACAGCTTGTATAACAGTGTAAATTTGCTGTGCCCTCCAAATAACACCCGGCCATTAATGTCTAAACCGCTGGCAACGAAAGAGAGTACACCCCTAAGTGAAAATGGCCAAATTGTAACCACAGTGTCAATATTTTGTGGCCACCATTATTTTCCAGAACTGCCTTAACTCTCTTGGGCATGGAGTTCACTAGAGCTTCACATGGATATGACGCTGAGCACGTGCACTCAGCTTCTTTGGTGAACCATGGCGAGGCCTGTTCTGAGTGGAACCTGTCCTGTTAAACTGCTGTATGGTCTTGGCCACCTTGCTGCAGCTCAGTTTCAGGGTGTGGGTTCTTCTATAGCCTAGAACATCTTTATGTAGAGCAACACTTCCTTTTTTCAGATCCTCAGAGAGCTCTTTGCCATGAGGTGCCATGTTGAACTTCCAGTGACCAGTATGAGAGTGTGAGAGCGGTAACACCAAATTTAACACACCTGCTCCCCATTCACACCTGAGACCTTGTGACACTAACAAGTCACATGACACCGGGGAGGGATAATGGCTAATTGGGCACAATTTGGCCATTTTCACTTAGGGGTATACTCACTTTCGTTGCCAGCGGTTTAGACATTAATGGCTGTGTGTTGAGTTATTTGGAGGGCACAGCAAATTTACACTGTTATACCAGCTGTACACTGACTACTTTACGTTGTATCACAGTGTCACACCTTCAGTGTCCCATCAAAAGATATAATCAAATATTTACAGAAATGTGAGGGTGTACTCACTGTTGTGAGATACTGTACATTCACTCTGGTCTCCGCTTCCTCTCCAAGTCCTTCTCTTCTACTCGGCCTCAGCTCGTGTTCCAGGACAACAACTCTTTTCGCTTTTGTGTCAACCGTGGCAGCACTCCTCTGGCCTCCTCTGTTGACCTCTCGTTGTCAGTTATGAGGTGAACTGTACAGGAATAACATGGGTCACTTTCTCAGACATGGGCTGCATCTCAGTTGTGTACTAAACACTAATACTGCTCAGTATATGCTGAGTACTAATGTTAGTAGTATGAGTTCAGCAGGCTGGTACACACGATCTGACTAACAGAAAGTGATGAAGCTTCTTTTGAAGGAATGTAACCTGTCATGAAGGAAATACGTTTATTTCTAAGGGCTGATTTGACAGATTTGGGTTGAACTCACAGTCATAGTCCATTTCTGGTCCCGCCTACACTTTTTCAACACTTTCCAGACGTGAGAAGCTCCTCTAGAATAGAATAGAATAGAATAGAATAGAATAGAATCAAATCTTTTTATTGCCATTCTACAAGCATACAACAAAATGTAATGCGACACTCTTCAAACAAAAGAATGAACAATAAAGGAACAGTAATATACAATATAGATAGTTAAGATATGTACATATGGACATTCACTCAGTGGGAGGAGGGGAGTAAACTACAGCAACAGTTACAATATATACATAAATAAAATCAAATGATGCTCCCGAAGCAGTAACATGTCATTAGACCTCAATCTGCACTCTACGGTCATGGCTCATAAATTTGATCACATATAATAACACATATGAATTAAGCAGGCTGCCAGATAACCATGTTAATAGCTCCTTTAACTGAACCTTATGCCCAACAAATTCAGTCGCCATCCTGTTTACTTTCTTATATGATAATAGGCTCAAGGGAAGTGCTTATGAAAATGTAGACATTTGCATGAATTTACATGCTTCGAATCTACTACAAATATTTGTCTCAGTGTTATAAATTGTGTCACCTAGAGCTGTACATGAGCTGGGCCTTCTTCTAACATGTCACTGAGATGAATACAGTTTTGTATAATAATATACTGTAAATAATATATTTTAACAATGTAAGTGCACTCCTCGGCCACCAGGTGTCTCCCTATTCATTTACTGTGTATTGGCTGGCAGTAAATGTGCATTTCTGATTTTGCATTTCTGCCATAGGGTCTAATGCTTAGATGTTCTAAGGTCTATTAAGCATCCAATCCAATACCTAGCCCTAACCCAAGTATAATAATAATTATCAAATAATAACAATAATAATAATAAAGTACAACAGTAGTACAGCTAAGCTATTCATGCACATTTATTTATTACTATTGCACTGTCTTTCTACAGGTCTACGGTTATATATGTATTTCTTGTATATATTTCTTGCCTCCTTGCGAGGTGAGATATTTATATATTTATCCATAGTGAACTGTACTGTGTATAGTTTATAGTTTATAGCTAACAGTTAACAATACTGCTGCCGGTACCAACCCATTTAGGTTTTTCATACTGCACAACCCTGTCTTTTGTATTGTGTAACTGCTACTGGCTGCTAAATTTCCTTCGGGATCAATAAAGTATCTATCTATCTATCTATCTATCTATCTATCTATCTATCTATCTATCTATCTATCTATAACAGCAGCACATACAGCCACCGTTCAGCACTTCCATAAGAAGTCAAACCATACTTAACATTTGTCATGCAGAAATGTGTTAGTGAACTATGTGGCTATGTGTTACAGCTATATATTTATGTATTGATATTTTTTTTCTTTTATTGGAGACGCAGTATGCAACATGCCAGATGTCTTGGCATGAAGTTGTAGAGGTTCCTAATGGTGTCCTGTGATAATCCACAGTTCCTGCAGATGGTGCGGTAGGGGTGGAGGTGGAGTGACACCAGGTCTTCTGGACATCGTGTCGTGTGACAACAAACCGTTCATCTTGGTGCTAACCACGGTGCCTCCACACACGGATTCGTTGGTCATCTCCACCAAGACAAAAGCGGGACCCGTCACTGAAGATGACCCGCTGCCATTCTGAGTCACTCCATGACAGTCTGGCACGACACCATTGCAGTCTTTGGTGAAGGTGACGTGGTGTTAAGGACAGTCGTGGTAACGGTCTGTGTGCATGTAGTCCTGCGTGGTGCAGCCGTCTGTCGATGGTGCTGCACTAACAGGATGACTCATGGAGGACATCACTGCTCGCTGGACATCTGTTGGGTCAGTTAGGTACAGAGATAAGGCACGACCTTGCTTACGTCACATGTGAAAGGATGTCTGTAACAAAGGCGAAAGGTTTCTGTGCTGTAACCTGCTGTACTGGCACCCTATATCAGTGTAACAGATGTAGGTGTTTAATCCTGGTCCTCCTGGAGATCTACCACCCTAGAGAACTTAGGTCCAACTCACCTGGCTCATATAGTCAGAAGCCCCTAAAGGCTTTGATTACCTGGATCAGGTGTGTTAGAACAGGGATGGAACTAATCTCTGCAGGGTGGTAGGTCTCCAGGACCAGGACTAAGCGCTCCCCTGTAGTAGGTGATGGTGTTGGTCACGTGGCCTGATCATCTCGTGCAGCGGAACTGGGAGCAAAATAAAGCCGCGCAGCTGCAGCCGTGCAGGCGCCATGTTGGCTCAGAGCGGGCGGGCCGGTAGGCGGCCCCTCACCGTCCTTCCCTGCGAATTTGAGCCAACATGGCGGCGCGTGGCAGCGACCGCGCAGCATCCACCACACCAACGTCTGGGAGGATCCAGTGAGGAGAGGAAACAGGCCCGCCATTTTCCTACAAGCCTCCAGTCCTTTTAAAACCCAGCGAGGGGGGAGGCGAGGCCGGAGAGGAGAGCCAGAGAGACGGAGGAGAGAAGGAAAAGGGGGAAGTGGGGGAGTGAGTGAGTGAGTGAGTGAGCGAGCGAGGGAGAGAGATAGAGAGAGAGAGCGCGCGAGCAGTTGCAGAGAGGACCGTCTTTAGCCGAAGAGCAGCCGTGCGGTATGTAAGGTTAGCTAGCTAACTACGTTCAGTAGCTGTTTCTCCTTCAGTCAGCCGACTTCCAAACTTCAGTGACTGAAGCGGAGTGGCTGACAGCTCCTCTCTGCCCTCAGATTTCTCTTTACTTTCTGTGCTCTCTCTCTTCATTCCCCCCCCCACACAGTAACCGGGTGGTGGAACAGTGGAACACGGCGGGAACATTGGATATAACAGGCAGCAGCGCGCTTTTGGTGGGGTTTTCGTTCACGTTACCAAACCGAGAAGATGTCTGGACAAAGCATAACGGACAGGATAACCGCAGCGCAGCACAGTGTGACCGGCTCTGCGGTGTCCAAGACGGTGTGCAAGGCGACCACGCATGAGATTATGGGGCCAAAAAAGAAGCACTTGGATTGTAAGTATATGAGCACCGTACACGTAGCGGAGCTAGCCTCCAATTCAGCAGCCTCAGATTCGAATGTTCCGTTCCACCTTAAATAGTGCAGCAGCTACAGTTCGCTACGCTAACGGTCCGGGAACGTAACTGCTGAAACGGGAAACTGGGAAAGGAGCTTCAGTGTCGTGCTAACAGTGGCCCGTGAATGGGTTGGAGTGGGAATGGGTTTCGGAGCCGAGGCCTAAAGATTCCTCTCACTTTCCCCTCTCACACACACCCCACCATAGTGCTCTCCTTCCTTCATTGGGGAACTCGCCCATGCCCACCTTAAAGGTGTCCGGCTAGTGTCGAAAGTGCCGCTGTCATCCACTCTGGCGATAACGATGGCACGTAAACAACGCGATTAGCTAGCGGGATTACTTTAGCTAGCCTTCCACCCATTTAATGATTCAACCACTCCACAAATAATTAACCACACTGAAACGAGAGTCCATCTGCTGCCTGACCAGGACGCCTATGGATGGAGATGAGTCTGTAGGATCTTGTGGGTCCACTAGGTGTGGAAATCTGCTTGATTCTGGCTGTTTGTAGCCCACAGTTGTTCAGGAAAGATGGCACAGGTGACTTGAGGAACTATTCCACTGATATGGTCTGTTGCCGTCTCGACTTGTGGGAGCATGCACACCTAGCCTAATGTAGGAACACTTGGTGGGAGAGCGGTGGGAAGCTGATTCAATTACTGACAAACCCTGGTCTAAAAATATAGTTCCAGTAAAGGCTAGAGACGGCACAGTACCACCTATACTCTCAACTGATAACAGGTTGATGCTGTGTAAACCCATTTCTGCTGGTTAATGGGGAGCGAAGGCCATACAGTATCTCATAATTATGACTTAGTGTCTCATAAACTATTAAGTAATTTATGCGATGATGCGTCATAATGAGGTGCTAAATCACAATTATTAGACAGTAAGCCATAATTATGAGATACTGAATCATAGTTGCTGGGTACTAAGTCATAATTATGAGACGATGACTCATAGTCGTGACAAGTTGTGATTATGAAATACTAAGCCATAATTGTGGGAAAGTCATAATAGAGATGCTATGTTATAATTATGAGATACTAAGTCATATTTATGGGATGTTGAGGCATAATGAGATGCTAAGTCAAAATGATGAGAAAGTGTAATCGTAATTATGACATGCTAACTTGTAATAATGAGAAGTTGTAATTATGAAATACTCAAAGAAATGCTTATCAAAGCCATAATTATGAGAAAGTAAATCAATTATGAGAAGTCATGATTGTCAGATACTTAGTCATAATTATGAAATATTAAGTCATAATAATGGGACGTTAAGATATGAGATGCTAAGGCTCAGTTGTAAGATGTTAAGCCTTAGTAATGAAATGCTAGTTCGTTTTAATGAGGTGTTGACTCATGAAAAGTTGTAATTATGGAATACTATGCCGTAATTATGAGAGTCATAATTGTGAGATACTAAGTCATAATTGATGCTACCTTGTGATTGAGAAGTTGTAATTCTGGAATACTGTCTTGTGATTGAGAAAAAACGTTGGGAGATGCCGAGTCACGCTCGGGAGACTCTGTATGGCCTTTTTTCCCCTTCAAGTGGTCAAATGGGCTTCCATGTGATACTGATGTGCCTTCTCTAGTAAAGACATGTAACTGACTTTCTTAAACCATCGTGGCGATGTGATCACTTACCAGGCCCAGTCAAAGTTCAGTGCAGTAAAGCTTTAATCTGCATTTATTGCTGTCAGCACAAAACCTTGTATCTCCAAAATGAGACCTTAACAGGAGAATGGAAAGACATACTTCACTTTAAACACATGTCATTATATCCTGGCATTTTCCTGAGTCATTCTGGGCAGCTTCTTTTTTTTGTCCGTTGATCATGAAATTTATCATGTAAAGGACAACAGGCATTTTCAAATTATGGCCAAAACTGAAGAACAGCCCTGTGTTAGAGCTAGATCTATGGACTGTGCAGGCATTTTTAGAGCCTGTTGTAGTTTGAGAGTGCCAGGTAACTGTTAGTTTTGCGTTTTAGCCCAGTGGGTTAAACTAGTATTTCTCAGCCCTGGTCCTGGAGGCCCACTGCCCTGCCCTTTTGAGTGTTTCCTCTGCTTCCAGAACTCCTGATTCAAGTACTCTGCGCATCAACAGTACATTGGATGACGTGTGTTGGGACCTGGGAAGACACTGGAAAGTGGAGGGCAGTGGACCTGCAGGTCCAGAGTTGAGAAACAGTTGCTTAATCTTGACAACCTATATGGTGTGACGTTCACTAAACTAATATTTATGTTGCTGTCAAAGTCCTCGGTCCAAGTTTTGAGTCGACCGCTGTTCCCTGCAGGTATTTCTGTCCCCCGCCTGCGGAGAAATTCCCATTTGCCCCGGATCTGTATTTGCTGGCGTGGGAGAAAATTGAGGGGTCAGGTTAGAGCAGTGCCTGAACTAAACACACGATGTTCAGCTGTTCTTACTCCTGTGTCATGAGTCCTTACGGACTTATTTCTTCCTCTCTCTGAGATTCTTAGGAAGGTATTGTGCAGTCTGTGCCCTTGTAGCTTGTTTGCAAGTTTGTGAACTGATTTCTGTGGCTTACTTGCTGATTTCATATTCCAGGGGGTTACTAGCGTTCAGGTTTTTGGGTGCGTGTGCAGCAGCAGCAACAGCAGCGTCAGTGTTTAGGCGAAACCAAAAAGGCCTTGCCACATCAAGAGCCTCATGCCACAGATTGCTTATTTACGTCCAGCCAGCCTCTTGCTTCAGAGGCTCTGGCCCCATAACACTGATTTCTTGGCGGGGGTGGGGGGTTATTTTTAGCGTCTGCTTCATAATAAGTCATGGCATGTGTGGTGATGATAAACTGGTTTAGACAGAAACGAGTAGTCCTTAGCTGATAGAGTAAGTGCACAGCATACCTTTCTCTTCATGGTTTCAGTTCTGGACACCGTAAGTGGTCTGCAGTTAAGATGCTGCTGCGATGAATTGCGTCACACTGTGCTCTTTTGAGCCTTGATTAAATGAACACTCAGAATCTTTTGGGTAAATTGGATTGTTGGCTTTGTCTGAAATGTTACTAATGCTGCCTACTCAGAATATTCAGTGGCAGGAAGGCACCCAGTCATATCCGGACATTTGTGAAACACGCTCCCTGCTGAAGTTCCTCCGTTCAGCCAGTGTAGTTAGAGGCTGTAGATGTCCCATAATCCGTTGTGTTGAGCAACAGTTAGTTTTACCTCTTTCCGTGTTTGGACAGTCTGTGGTTGATCCAACAGAATTTGAAATTAGAAGTTGGAATGACGACGCTACCCAAGCGGACCAATTCCAGTTAGCGCAGTTGTCGCCTCCACATGTAGTTATATTTGTGGGGAGGTACGCGTCAGGGTCCAGCATAGGGTACAGGGCAGGTTAGGCTGAGAAGTATACGTTGGCCTTAAGGGACTGACTGGATAGGGCTGAAAGACGAATCAGTTTTATATTGAAATTGCAATTTAATATTTAAAAATATAGTGCAGTATTCAAATTGACAGAGCACCATGTGTTATATGGGGAACATAACATCAGAGCTTGTAAACTGCCTGTAGCTGAGTTAGACCAATCAGAGGCAGCCAAAGAACTACACGCTGTAATGTCACATCCAGACCTGGACTTCAGTTCCCAGAGCAAAACTGCAGTTTAAATCTCAGTCGCAATACTGATCAGAGAAATCGCAACCGCATATTCTTCCCAAATCATTCAGCCCTGCGTGTGACACAGTATTGATAGCAGGGATTTGAGACGGCTCGGATTAGTTTCGGACACAAGCTGTGTTTACCAGTCGTTATTTCCTCCCGTGTCTGTGTAAGTCGCTTAATTTTCCCTTCAGTGACTGAAATACATAAAATGGATTTCCATAGCCTTATTAAAAAGTGCTGCTAGGGCTCGGCAACGTGTCCGTATGTACCTTTGTCAGGAACCCTGTTACAACGTGCCTGTCTGGGCATATCGCTGGTGTCAGTACTGCAGGTATGTAATATTGGATATCGTGAAACGTTCTAGTCTATAGTATCGTGATGATATACCGTATTATGTGGCATAGCTGGTTTGTCCATTACAGCTTCCAAACCTTAGGAGAACAAAATGTTTTGTGATGAAACATTCCGGCCAAATATTTGAAGTTCCAACATCATCCCTTTAAGTCCTGGCCTTCGATTGAAGCTGGAAACTGGTCAAGTTGCAAGCCAGGCACTAGACCATTCATGTAGTGTCTGCAGTGTGGTGTAGTGTGAGCGAGAGCTCAGGGGGAAGGTGACGAGGGCTGTTGGTATTTCAGGACGGCAGTGTGCTCTGTGCCGGAGTTTCCTTTGGGACAGAAATAGCAGTCTGTCTCACCCTCCCCTGTTTGATTTGTACATTAGATACAGCTCCGGCTCCAGCTCGGTCTCCCGCTCCTGCTCCCTCCCCTGGCCCTTTGATTTGGGTTGGGTTTCCGGGGTAGAGGGAACATTCCTCTTGAGCTACCCTTATCCCCTAAATGACCAGCCTGCTGAAAAATGCCCAGTTGTTTTGTTGTTTTGTGCCAGTGTAAACACTTTGGACGGAGTAGTTTCGTGTTGTGCTCCCTGCTGCCTACAGCGTTGCTGACTGAACCTTTGTGTCGTGATGGCTGTGAATGTGACGTGCTTGTTTTGTCAGTTTGTCTTGACGTTCTTTTAATAATCACCCCAAACCAAATCTCACCATCTGCCTATAGGGATTTGCAGTCAGTGACCCTGTTGAGTCAGCTGACCCAGCCTGGGACTTTGGACCGCATCGGGTGATTTCCCTAAAGATGATGTCACTCCAGTGGTTGTCCAGCATGCTGTCTGCGTTCAGGTGCTGAGGCATTGTGTAGATACGGTTCCGATTAAGGATGTTTGCTGCAGAGCATATGACGCTGTCCTAAAGGAAGGAGTCATGTCAGTTTTCTGTGCTATACGTCCATAGTGCATGCATGGAAGTCGCCTAAATGCTGTTTATAGGTGGTTTCAAGTCCTATGGGGTGGGGACGGTGGCCAAGTGTCAAAGAAATGGTTTGGCCACAAATCTAATTTCCACAGTTTGTCTCCTTCCAAATGTAGTTCATCAACGAAGCAATGTTTACTCCTTTACTCAGTGTTTCCCCTTGGTGTATTTGTTTGTAGACCCTTGGAGGCTACCACAGTGGTTGTACATATGAGGTGCCATCAAACGCGTGCGATGCTTTAGTGGTGCCGTCATGTGTAATACTGTAATGTCTAAAAATACAGCGTGCTCCCTGTGCGCTTTTATTTACATGCATTTGCCTCAACCCTGCAGATAATAACACACCCGATTTGCATTGTTTGTGGCAACATAAACATATCAATGTGAAAGCTGGACACTGGCCCTCCAGGACTAGACTTGAACAGCCCTGTTCTGTCCACTTGAGTAAAGCGCAGAACATGTAAGCTACATTAGCCTCAAAGCTCCAGTGCAAAGATAAGGAAGCAAACTTAGGACACCAGTCATGTGTTGTGTAATTGGCTGCAGTTATCATAAGAGGGTGCTTGTGTAAGTTTGTTAAAGGTGCGGTGTGGGGTCATAAGGAACGATTATTGGTATTTGAGCTCAATAGCAAAACAAATACACCCTTCCCTTCAGTGTTCCCTCAGAAGCTCCCCTCTGAATTCATAGACGTGCTAATCCTGGATACATAAACCCTTTTGTTTTTGTACGGACAAATGCCGTGACACAAGCAACGTAACTGATGTTAGGTAGGCTGTAGGTTGGCAAACTGTCGCTACAATTGCTGCTGCGATTCTAATCAGTTGCTATCACAAACATTAGCAAACAGGACAAAACAATACTAACCCATTGGTTCCGTACAACAACAACAACAACACTGATAAGTTAATGTTACCCACGTGTCCGGTAGCGACAGACCAGCCTCCTCGTCCCTTTTCATGCCTCTGTTTTTCACTCCTTTGTTTCACTCCTTCTTGCTTGAATTTCCCTGTCCCACCTTAAATAGTCTCACAATTACATTCAGGTGCCTCAGGCATGGGTACTATTTAAGGTGGACTGGGAAAATGTTAATTGGAAGCTGACTTCAGCCTCGCCAACTCTTAAAGGTCTGTCCTCTGTTGAAATGGGCTTGCCTGATCGAAGAACTGCTTTCTCATGTTCTTACTTTGTTCTTCAGGTCTTCTTATCTTTGCCTGTTTCTCAGCCATCTCTCCTTCTGGACGATGCATGGAGTTCAGCACATAACTCCTCCTCTTCCCACCGTCCTGTGCATGAGCATGAACACACCCTCTTACTGTTTGGCTGGAATAGTGTTGTGTGGCTCTGCATATACTGGATTGAAATCACATACCGTGCCTTTAATCTGCTGATTCAGCTCTGGTGCCAGTGCTGGTATTTATGGGCTGTTTTGTTCTGACTTGCAGCCTGCAGTATGAAAGACCGAACACCTAAGGCAGAGTGTATTGTCACAAAGTCATGTCCATGTTATCCCAGCTTTTCTGCAACACTCAGCACTAAATTTTCCATGGTCGTGTAGTAGGAGACTGTGAAAATGACCTCTTGACATACAGGAGACGTGTCTGTTTCCTGGAATGTCAGGAATTTTGTCAGGTGGGCTCGCACGAACAGTGGCGTGCAATGGAAAGGGTCTATCTGTAAGTGATGATGTGGGATCCTGGGAGCCTTCGTCCTGATGCAAAGGTCTATATCCCAGGCTTGAGGACGTGGAAGTGGGGCCGGCAATACTACATCTCCCTGTCTGCAGTGCCTGAAAGTCATTAGCGTATCTATCCTGGCCTTAAAAGAAGGCTACACCAGAGATCGGATTGCTAAGTGTTGCTCCGTTCCGGTGTGTTAGGTGCTGCTCTCTCTCACAGTGCTGTGTAAGCATGTTCTACAGGATCACAGTGGCTTATTCTGGCCTCTCATTCATATGACTCAGTTCTGTTGCATGATGGACGCTTCCTAGAATGGGTTGAGACTTTAACAGGCGTGTATCTAGTGGTGGAAGTTTTGGCACTGAGAAATGAGACCCAACACACAAACCCCCCCCCCTCACC
>CM067490.1:96151-117654 GCA_034552555.1 Semaprochilodus insignis
TTTAGACATAATGGCTGTTTGCGGTGAAGGAAAAACGGACCGAAGACGTTTGTTTTATTATAATTCCATTATTTTAGAACCTAAATTACAGATATTTTTATTTATTCGTTTACAGCTAAGATTATTTTTATTTAAAGATGAGTACAGAGATGTATGAGATAAGTATGAGAGATGAAAGACGAAGGGTCATCCTACTGAAGAAGCTGTTAAAAGTGAAATTAAAAAGTCAGGCTAGAAGCGCTCCAGATCGTTCATCATATGCCACGTCTCCTTTAGTTCAGTAATATGATCCTGTGACTCTGCTGACTTTCTAAATGAGGACGTCAGATCTGAACCGTATGCAGGTTGATTTACTGATTACTAGATAATGTACTTTTTTTTGCATGTAAAATCAGCACTACAGGTTCTTGGTGCTACCCGGTCAGATGAGTCCCAGCTTTGATTCATGAGTCCAAATAAAGTCTCTGTAATATTTATCAGATTGCCGTTGTGCAGTGCCAGCACTCTGTTTGGCAAGTGATTGATTATAAATGTTGCATTAAGCCGTTCTCTCCCCTGCAGTCGTTTCCAGTCATGTGCATCACTGTCACTGCTATGTGAGTGCAGCGTTATGTCTTGTGTGCTATGTGGACTGTATGGTGTAATATAGGAAGTCTGACACCCAAACTTTTCTGAAAATACGTTTTTCTTCCCGTTTTTAGAATGGATTTGCTTCTCTCGGTGGACAAACCTGGCTCTATACCAGTTCTATCTGGAGGGTTATTTATATGCCCTCTTTATTAGGTACACCCCCTTGTATCTACACTCCCTGTCCACTCCATCAGCTCCACTGACCATGTAGGACACTCTGTAGTTGTACAGGTCCAGACTGTAGTCCATCTGTTTCTCTGTGTACTGTATTACCCTGTTCTTCAATGGTCAGGACCCCCACAGGACCACCACAGAGCAGGTATGATGTGGGTGGTGGATCATTCTCAGCACTGCAGTGACACTGACGTGGTGGTGGTGTGTTAGTGTGTGTGGTGCTGGTGTGAGTGGATCAGACACAGCAGTGCTGCTGTTACATTATCTGGGCCAAACCGGTCTGGCTCTATAGAAGACATGTTTGTTTTTGTTGGGGACGTACTTATATAGATATTGTGGTTTAATATCAGTAACGTATTCTGCACATACATATCTGACCTTGATATAACATCACCGGACACAAAACTGAGGCACTGGTGACGGTCATGTACCTAATACTGTGTATTACCTCCACAAGCACCAATAACAGCTGGGATTGGATTGGGCCTGTACTGGACAAGTTTCTGGATGTAGCCACATCAATGTTCAGACGCTCTTACATCAGAGAATTGGTCAGTTGGTCCAGATTTGGTGGATACCTTCCCTGGTACAATTCTGAGGAGAATTCCCTGCAGACTGGGATTTTATCCACTGCTGGTAGACCCGTATGACCGTACGCTATCTATGGATCCTGTCGCTCACACCCCGCAGGGATTTATAGCCCCGTCATCCTTGTGCAGCGCCATCTGCAGGAGCCTGAAGTTACTTCCACCTTAAACACACAAGGTTTTTTTTGGGGTACTGTGAGCTTAAAACCGTAATTGGAACTGCCTCCTGCTGGATTAGCATTATGTAAATATGTCATCAAATGTTGGTTTGGAGTATCTGGATATCTGTTTCATGCTGATGTTTTTAAAAGCCAATATTCCAGTACTCTTAACTCTCCAGTATGATTGTGCAGCTCTACTATTGAGAATTGAGTGTCTGTGTAAGCTGCTGGTGGAGCCGCTGGTGGAGCCGCTGTGTGTTATGGAGTTATTTCCTTCAGGAATTGATTTAGACGAGTCCATACACTGCAGTACCAGCGCTGGCTGAGGGTAAAAGGCTTCTCCTCTAATGTACATCACTGTGCTCACGTTACACTGACTGAGGTATTAAAAGGTCTTATACAAGGTACTGCTTTTACCGCCGTGCTTTTCTCTTGCTCGCTGTCTCTTATCACTCGCTCTCATGGTGCCTGTCTCTCGTTTCCTGTTTGCTGCCTGCCTCGTACAGGTTCTTTCTTATGTTCATACTTTTTCTCTTCCAGTCTCTCTTGTTCTTTCTTGTTCTCTCTCTTTAATTCTCTCTCTCTCTCTCTCTCTCTCTCTCTACTGGAGAAGGAGGAACAGCAAGAATGAGATCTAAATCAATGAAATCATGTGTCTCCACTCTTGCAAGGAGGAGCTGGTCATGTGACTTGAAAGCTAGATATGTCATGTGGCTGTCACATGGGTAGCAGCTGTGGCAGGCTCTGTTTCACAGTACACTTGGAGGACTGTCAGTCAAATGCAGAGACCGAGATCTGAGGGTTCATTCATTCATTTATGTATTTGTATTTTCTTTTATTACCACTGTTGATATATGCAGTATGTCTTTACTGTACTTTATCTATTCTATTCTATTCTATTCTATTTATTTTCACTAATGTGGGGAAGGTGCCAAAAATGTATTGGTGTTACACTAGGTCCAGTCCAGCAGCACTGAGAGCAAGACATTCTTGCTGGTTGACTTCGTACTTATTTTGAGCACATCAGTAGCAGTAAAATATCAGTTATTACAGTGTTATGTTTTGTGATATTGATTTTGAAGTCGTGGTTTATGAAGGTGAGTTTTGGATGGAGGTAAAAAACTTTTTATTTTAATTCCATGGGGCTAACTCACCAGTGGATTTGATCTCTCCCTCCAGCAGTGTCTGCGTGTGAGAGTCTGCGTGTGAGAGTCTGCGTGTGACTCAGTTCCTCTAGCCCGCTGGCTGTGATGTATAGTAAATTCTGTGCCCCCCCCACATGCAGGAGAGTTCTGTTGGCTCTCAAAGGCTTTTTGTGGTCATGTGGCTGGTGCTTTGTGCAGGCTTCAATAGAGAACATGGGTCAAAGGTGCTTCATGGACCACCCGTATACTCCCATCTCAAAAATACACAAACCTACTGCTCTCCCACTTCAGAGCACAGCTAATAACCTGTTACCGCTAGGCCGTCATGGCTGCACTGTGGTTAGTGACGTTCTGCGCCGGGTTCTTGCTCTCTGCCAGTTTGTGAAGCATGCCCAAAGTGAGTGCTGTTTGGTGGGAAAGGCCATATTGGATTTGGGTGCCCTGTAGCTCTGCAGTGTGGATCGGTGTCCACATGCTCGGGTGGGCAGTATGGCAAAGGTGCGTCACAACACGTGAAGACCTTTTCATGGTGGTGTTCGTTGAAGCAGATATACACCATGTGAGTCAAACAGCAGCGCTATATGTACAGTGATATGATAGGGGTGTGTAATACGGCAAAAACGCAATAGAACGTTAATGGAGACATTTTCACCACCACCGTTTGATTACGGGGTGGGTCAGGTTAATAATGTAGTGCTGCATTTATGAATCTGTTTTTGTTCCACATGTTTCACACAGTCTGGAGCAAATCTGCTCTCTTTTTAGTGGAACATGTAGTTTGTTTTAGTAAGCCAGATTATCTCACTATATTGGCAGATAGTTTGTTTCCAGCACGTTTCTTAAGGCAAATACAGCTATACGCCAATATTATTAGAAAATTTAGGCTTATTAAAATCACTTAAAACTAGTTAAAGTCTGAAAAGCAGGTCAATAATCTTATAATAAGCTTATAGCAATCTGAATGATAGGTGTGTGTGTGTGTGTGTGTGTGTGTGTGTGTGTGTGTGTGTATATATATATATATTCTTTTTTGCAGTGTAGGGACAACGTCTGCACATATCACAATGGGCATGTTTTGTGCCCTGACATTTATGTATTTGTATTTTCCTTCATTAGCGCTGCTGATATACGCGGCATGTCTTTAATATTCCTTTCTGTTCTGTTTTTTGTTTTGTTTTGTTTTTTTTCTCTTTAATGTGGAGAAGGTACCAAAAGTGGATTTATTTTCTACATGGTCCAGGTCCAGGTCCAGTCTTACTGTTTGTGCCAGCAAAATACCATATCAGTTACTCCAGTGTTGTTTTGCGATACTGATTCTGAAAACGACTGTATTGATTTTGAAGTGGTCGTTTACATCCAGACAGTGGTGTCAGACTGGATTTGAAAGCCTGTATTTGTATGGAAAGCTGCACAGATCAAATTGGGCGTGTGTTAATGGAAGTGTTAAGTAGTGTTAGCTCACCACACGTGAGGTATTAAAGCTCTTTCTTTCGGAGCAGAGCAGTAGTAACACCTGTACAGTGCTGTATCTGGTGGGGTCAGCAGTGTAGTGAACAGAGGGAGCTGAAGGGAGAAGCTGTTTCCAGCTCAGCACTTCATGGTGAACGTATGAATGAGATCATGGGCTGAATAAAGAATGCCATGACGCTGTGTTTGCTTGTGCGCTCCGTCCTTCACCATCTCTTTTCCTCTTGCTCACTCGCGCTCTCTCTCTCTCTCTCTCTCTCTCTCTCTCTCTCTCTCTCTCTCTCTCTCGCTCTCTTGCGCTCGCTCTCTCATACACACACAGAGCAGCTCTTGCGCTCTGAATGAGAAACGGTGATGTCTTGAGTATCTACGGAATAGAGGCTATGAAGATCATCTATATGGGTCCACGTTCTAATTTTTTTTTTTCTTCCCCGTGGGAATTTCTCATCATACACTTTTTACTTGTCACAATCCTGTAATTATGTTGCACTATATATTGTGATTGGAAGGTATCTCCTCCTCCTCCTCCTCCTCCTCCTGCTTGGTACACATTTTTGTTCGCTAAATAGTCCCATAGTTTTCAAGATAAACACCGTTCCAACTTGGAATTGTTTGGTCTGATTGGGAATGGTGCTTGTATACAGCTTACTGATCGGATGCACACAGGTAACAACGGATTTCCATTCTTTGTTTTCCGTTAGGAATGAATGGCATTGAGAAGTACATGCCCATCTACTGTACTTCTGCTCGACCCAGAGACACCGTTTCTGATGCACCATCTCAGGACCATTCCACAAGTGCAAGCCCAAGTGGCCAAGTTCTGCCTTCTAGCTATACGTATTTGTTTACCTCTGACTGATTCGGATTGTGTTCAAAAGGCAGGCTGCTGAAATTCAATTCAATTCAGTTCAGTTCAACTCAATTCAGTTGTCATCAGGGTTGTACAGAATAACGCAACACAGTCGGGCTCCTCCTGCAGTGCAGTTATTAATAAATATAAATATATATACATATAGTGTACAGTGCAAATACAAATAGACAAATATGTGCATAAACAGTAGACGTGTGTAAGAGAGCCGTATCATGTCTGAATAGGAATACTAGAACTGAGGTGCCGTTAGCATATGCAGGAGGCAAAAACAGCTTAGTGTGAGGGTACATGTAGGAGAGTACAGTGTGTTGAGGTAGCAGAGTGTGCAGGTAAGGAGACGTAGCTGTAACAACACTCCCTGTGACTTCACTGTAAATAGGCAGGCTGCAGTTTTGTGTAGTGGGAGGTTGTAAGTAAATCTGCTCATGATTGCTTTGCTTTGTTTTTACACATGGACTGTATGGAGGGTTTTCGTCTAGTCCATCAAATAATCAGAAGGATGTGAGGAGGGAGAATGCGCCTCCGTTTACCTGTGCTGTCAGCAGCATGTCACTGTTCACTGTATTTGGTAAAGTTCTGCTAACAGTACACGTCATTGCTGAGACTGAAAGTCCCTCCTGGGTTATTTTTGGCCAGTTCCTTCAGTAAATATAGACTTAATAAAAGGAACAGAAGCTTGAACCAAAGTCTGGCTAAACGTTTGGCTGGGAATCCGTTTCAGTGAGCTCATACTTTACCACCAGTAAACCTTACCGGCCTCTCGAGATTGGGAACGTTTGCTGTTGTGATATTACTGCTGTGAACACTTGTATGCGTAGACATGCTGTCTTCAAGATGCTAACCTTTCGTCCGTCTGTCTGTCTGTCTGTCTGTCCACAGATCTAATCCAGTGCACAAATGAAATGAATGTAAACATCCCACAGCTGGCAGACACACTATTTGAGCGCACCACCAACACTAGCTGGGTGGTAGTCTTCAAATCCCTCATCACCACACATCACCTCATGGTCTACGGCAATGAGGTTAGTTATACGCGTGCATGGATGTTGCTAATAGTGAAAAGCCAAAATTTGGTTGTTAATGTGTTATGTAATTTCATTATTTGCTTTTTTACTTTAATTTCAAGGTCAAGTTCATGAATTTTGAATGTAGCTACAGAAAGTGGCTTTATTCAGTCATGTTCAATGAACCCCGTCAATAAAAGTGGAATGCAGCAATGTGTATATTGTATATTTAATAGAAAATAATGCAAAGACCGCAGAAGTTACATGTTATTTATTTTTAATTTATTCTCATTTTAAATTTGATGCCAGCAGCACTTTTCAGAAATGTTGGGACAGGTTCCACAAAAGACTGATAAAGTTGCATGGGCTCAGAAGCACTTCCCAAAACAATCATCTGTGAACAGTTCCTCACTACATCCACAAAAAAGTTGAAGCTCTTGCACAGGCAAGGTGAACAGATCCCTAAACGCCGCCGCCGCCTTCTCTGGGCCTGAGCTCGTGGGCTTGTGGAAAAAGTGTCCTGTGGTCAGACAAATCAGTAATTTACATTGTTTTTGGAAAACCATGGACACTGCGTCCTCCGACCATCCGGGTTGTTGTCAGCACTGAAGCCAGCACCTGTGCATTAGTGCACATGACGTGCGTGACTTGCACATCTGTGTAGGAACCTTTAATGCTGAACGCTGTGTACCTTCCAGACAGCGTCTTTTCAGGGAAGCTCTTGCTTATTTCAGCAAAACAATGCCAAATCACTCTGCGTCCTGCAGGTAGGACAGCAGCATGGCTAGATGCGAAACTGGCCTGCCTTCGGTCCAGACGGGTCACCCACTTCAATCGTTTGCTGCATAATGAAATGAAGAACACCACAAACAAGACCCCGATCTGTGGAGCAGGTGAAATCCTGTGTCAAACCGTGGGACACATTTCAAAGCTTTGAAAGTTACAGCAATTTGGTCTCCTCGGTTCCCAGACGCTTACAGCGGGTTGTTAAAAGACGAGGCACTGAACACAGTGCTGAACATGAACCTGTCCCCACTTTTTTGGAAACGTATTGCTGCCATTAACTTCAAAAGGGACGTATTTTATATACCATATTAAAGTGTCTCAGTTTCACCGGTTGGTATTTTGTCTTTGTTCTGTGGTCAATTAAAAGCAGGGATTAAATGATTTGCACATCAGTTCATTCTGTTTTTATTGTCATTTTGTACTATGTCCCAGATTTTTGGGAAACGGGGATCTGTTATGAATCAGCTGGTTTGGATGGTCTCCCTATGAGTTCTGTTCCTTGCTCTTTGCTAGAATCGCTCTCTGCTGTTTCTTACTACTGAGTCTTATTCAGAATTGAATTCCGTGTGTACACTGTTACTTATAAATGTTATCTCAGCTGTTTGTATTAGAACCCATTGTACATGGCCAGTCATTGTCACAAGAAGGCGGCCATAGTACACGTCTTATCTCCCTTCAGTTGTAATGTAGTTACTAATGTATCTCCCCTTTATGTTCACAGCGATTCATTCAGTACTTGGCTTCCAGGAACACATTATTCAACCTCAGTAATTTCTTGGACAAAAGTGGCTTACAAGGTAGGTCCTTTCAAGCTCGTTATTAGTGTGCTGCCAATGTCAGTAAGTCAAATCCCAGTGTAGTTCAAGTCGAAGCTCCTGTTTGGGTTCTCCCTGTAAGTCAGCCTTGCAGGCCTGCAGCTTTTGCTGCATTCGGTGCTGTGACAGCTTGACCAGGGGTCAATGTGTGATAGGACAGCACCAGAGGGACCAGTGGCAGCTGTCAAAGCTTTGGAGTGCTCTCCCTCCCTCCCTCCCTCTCTATCTCCTCCCTCCCTCCCACTCTTCCTTTCTCTTTCTGTCTTCTTCCCACTCCCCTCAGGGGCATGTTCAGCAGCGTGGCTGAATTTCAGCTTAAATAAAGCACTCCTGGATTTATTTACCCAAGACTTTCCCATGTTAACAAGCTGTCTAGCTGCCAACACTCACACAGGGTGGAACCTGTAGAGCAGTTCTGCCTCCCCTTGGCGCAATGTATAGAGGCCACAAGATGGCTTTAAAGGAAGGGGTCTCCAGTTACCGGCCTGTGAAACACCCCTTTACACAGCTTTACGTTTTTCTGCAGCTGTATGTTTTCATCTAATGGGAGGATTTCCTTCAGCTACCGTTGTGTCTGTGTGTCTAACATTAACATAAACTGTAAAATCAGCAATAATAGATTGTTGCATGCAAGAGTGGCCAAATGAAAACCGGACGCAGCGTGACTGCCGCACACTGACACTGCACCGTCTGTTTTAGCTGTAACTAATTTGGCTATTCTAATTTAGACCGATGGGTAAATCTGCTTTTGTGGATTCGTTCGTGTTAGAATTAAGAAATGAATGGAATTATCTAGCCAATCAACGGAGAACACAAACTTAACCATTCTGCTTTTGCCAACATTTCTTTCGCATTAATAAAGCCAAAGCTATCACAATAGTATTTGCTTTATCGCAGTGTAATTCTACTGTAAAATGTAAAATTATTATTAGGTTATTCACCAAACATGCATTTTTTTATTATTATTATTATTACTATTATTATTATTATTATTACACTAATATTATATGGACTAGTTTTCCCATATTATAGTTTACAACATTTTATTAGATTTATTATCAAAAAACACCTGAGGCTGGTGGTAAGTGGTCCCCAAGTAATTAGGTTTGAGACCCCAGCTGTACAGACTCAACATACAGCTAGAGGAATTTCTAGATACCAAGTAATGAAATGGTTTGTTTGTTTACGTTGCTGGTAGTGAAAACAAATGTTGTGTATGAAAAAGCACATGCCTGTTGAGGGGGAAACTCGGCTGGCCCATATATTATGGATGTCTCAAAGTAAGAACACTGATAAAAGCCCCATCTAAGTCCCACCAGTTCATTGAATCCATTTTTTTAAGTTAGCCCAATGTTAGCAGCGTTAGCATATATGGTCCTACCTTGTACAAACAGTCCCAGCAGTAGTCTGATTAATGACCGTGCTCCTGCAGTAGAAGACCATGTAGCACGAAGAAGCATGTTGTTTTTAGAAGTGCTATAAATGGATCAGAATCTCATTGGAACTTGTCCAAAGTGTTTGTAATGGACTTTGCGACAGGTGTTTTGTGTGCTTTTGTGCCCAAAGAATTTCAAAAGACGCTCGTGACCATGGCATTTATTCTTCTTTTCCAGGCTACGATATGTCCACTTTTATCCGGAGATATAGCCGCTATCTGAACGAGAAAGCTGTGTCCTACAGACAGGTGGCTTTTGACTTCACTAAAGTGAAAAGAGGGTAAGTGTATTTTCCTTTCCAGCATGGCCGAGGCCTGTCTGGGGCTAGCAGCAGGTAGCGGGGTGTGTTTTAAAAGACCTTTCTGCTGTAGAGATCTGGATGAAGCAGAGAACAATTCCCTGACTCTTAACGAGTACTGGTAGCATAGGGGCTTGTGTTGATTGCTGGACAGCTTAACGTTCCTACCATGCGTTTTGTTGTCTGTTGTTTTATTTGTGTTTATATATGTCCATTTCCTCACTCCAGGGCAGATGGCGTGATGAGAACCATGAATACGGAGAAGCTGCTGAAAACCCTCCCCATCGTCCAGAATCAGATGGACTCTCTTCTCGACTTCAATGTGAGTTTGACCTTCGGGACACATGCATCTCATTAATCTCCTAATGTATGTTTATTTGTACTGGTTTGTGTCTGTACTTTATCTGCTGGTACATGGGTATTAGCGTTAGCCGGGTCTTACCTCACAGACTGTTGGTGGTACTTAGAGAGTCTTTGCCCTTATCCTCTTTAACTCGTTAAAATCGCCCCTCCGAGTAGATTTGAGCCACATTAACGACCATGTTGGTCCTAGTATAAGGCATCCCCTTTATGGCGTTCTGTGCACTACCGTGTTTTTGCCACTCTGTAAAAGATGCTGTATAAAATTCCTGCCTTACAGAAAGAAATATACCCTGTTCAGGTTGGTCATGTTCTTTACATATCAAGATCACTGCAGTTGCTGAACTGAGACACCACCTTAATTTTCCTTCACTCAACAGGTAAATGCCAATGAACTCACAAACGGGGTCATCAATGCTGCCTTCATGCTCTTGTTCAAAGATGCCATCCGGCTGTTTGCTGCCTACAACGAAGGGATCATCAACCTGCTCGGTAAGCTGCCTTTACCCTGAAGCGGCGTTTTTGTGCTGTGCTGGCTCCTGATGCCTGTTCACTTCCTGCTGCTTGCCTGCCCCCGTTGTGTCCTGCTAAAGAAGGTTTTGAGTTTGTCCTGACGTAGCCCAGTCAGTGTACTTTGAACCCTCTCCCTGTTTTATGGGGCCTACTGCTTTGCTTTACTACAGCCGCCCATAATTATACCTCTCTCGATGGTCATTCACATAATAACAATTATGACCGTAGGGTTTTTAAGCAAACGGAGTTGCGTATCTCTTTATGGAGTTTTGGCTGAGCTGTTAATCCGCTGAGAGGCAGATAGAGGCTCTTAAACAGACACTTTAGCAGGAAAGCTGAGAACTTTCATGAGGAGTAAGTGTCCTGAGAATTCGTTGGTAACAGCTTTGTGTTTGATAGGGATATTAGAGCGTGTTTATGTTGGCTGGATGAGCAGCTGACGTGAATTGCCGAGTGGTATTGCCATAAATGAATGTGAAAGTTTGTGCAGAATGGCAGACTGGTGAGACATGCTTTGGATCATGTCCTAATGACAAATACCAGAAATAACAGGGCCTTGTGAAATCATTGAAACTGCTCTGTAAACACTCTGAAGTTGACCTAGACGATGGAGTTTACTTCAGGTGCAAGTAGAAGTTTGTAACGATTTCCATACAGTGATATACGCACAGTAATAAGGCAAAATTCACTCAATCAAATCAGTGTAATGAAATACACAGCTGTTTTAAAGCTGCACCTCCCAGCCCCCTATTTTGCCTTGTCTTCTGTGGAGGCCACAGTTAAAACTTGACATGTATATCAGTGGTCTTGTGTATCGGAGGATGGTGGGGCTATAAATCCCTGCGGGGTGTGAGTGACGGGATCCATAGATTGGGAAGAGGTGCTACAGTGCAGGGAATGTCTCGTTCCATGTGTGGAAAATGGCTCCAGAGCAGATGTTAATGATTGGCTAAAAGGAGTGACTGCATTTGGGCGTGTCAAAGACCATAGTGTGAAGGAAGTAGCTGAATCTGCAGGTGTATGGAAGCGTACGGTCATACGGGTCTACCAGCAGTGGATAAAATCCCAGTCTACAGGGAATTCTCCTCGGAATTGTGCCAGGGAAGGCGTCCACCAAATCTGGACCAACTGACCAATTCTTTGATGTAAGAGTGTCTGAACATTGATGTGGCTACATCCAGAAACTTGTCCAGTACATGCCCAATCCAGTCCCAGCTGTTATTGGTGCTGGTGGAGGAGTTAAACATTCTTAGGTACGTTTCAGTGAGGTTATTTTCTTATACTAGAAAGCGACGATGTTCGGTTTGTGTCTTCTGTTTTCTGATGGGAAGTTGGACCACCAGCTTTCACCATAAAGGCGCAGTAATGATAGATATTTGCAGTTTGCATCATCTCATGAAATGGGCTGATGGGCTGGATGGATTTGCTAACCATAAACAGTAACAACACAACACAATATAGTATACATGCAGTATACACAGTATAGTATAGTATACATGCAGTATACACAGTATAGTATAGTATACATGCAGTATACACAGTGTAGTATACATGCAGTATACACAGTATAGTATAGTATACATGCAGTATACACAGTGTAGTTTAGTATACATGCAGTATACACAGTGTAATATAGTCTACATGCAGTATACACAGTATAGTGCAGTATACACAGTGTAGTATACATGCAGTATACACAGTATAGTATAGTATACATGCAGTATACACAGTATAGTGCAGTATACACAGTGTAGTATAGTATACATGCAGTATACACAGTATAGTATACATGCAGTATACACAGTATAGTATACATGCAGTATACAGTATAGTATACATGCAGTATACACAGTATAGTATGCATGCAGTATACACAGTGTAGTATAGTATACATGCAGTATACACAGTGTAGTATATATGCAGTATACACAGTATAGTATATATGCAGTGTACACAGTATAGTATAGTATAGTATGCATGCAGAGACTCCCAACTGCTAAATACCAGTGTTCTACACCATTAGACTGCTCCACTCCAGCATAATCAAGTAGCATAAGGTAGTGAGGCACTTATCGTAAAAATGTATGTATGTATGTATGTATGTATGTATGTGTGTATGTGTGTATGTATGTATCGTTGCTTACAGTGTACAGTTCAGTTCATCTCAAATTTGTCATTATAGCAGTATAAGGTAGAACACTGTATAGAAGCAGTACCAGGTTATGTCTCCAGTGCAGTGCTTTAAATAAGAGATAAATAAAAGACAAAAACACAGAAATCTAAGTTAATATGTGCCCAGACAGTGAATAGAGATGTGCGTGAGCAGTAACTGTAGGTCAGAATATGTCTAGAACTGAGGTGCAAACAGTATAAATATGTAGTAGAGTGAAACACAGCTCAAGTGTTTTCATGTGCATATTGGGCAGTTCAGTGTGTTGAGGTAGCCTGGGGTGCAGTTTCAGTAGTGGCTGTAATCAGTAGGTGGTATTGCGGTGTATCGTGATATAGGTGGAATCGATGGTATCATGAGGCATATCATATCGCCAGGCTCTTGCCAGTACGCTGCCCTGTTTAAAAGGGTATAGTGCTGCCCGCTAAGCTGTGGAAAACGTTGTAGGCATCTGTCATGGTTGACTGTAGTGGGGTGTCTCGTGTGAAGCTGCAGTTAACCAGAGAGCTAACACCACGGTTATCAGCCTGGCTAACTTGTCAACCACAAGTGTGAAAAAACAGCAGCAGTAAAGGAAATACAGTCTCCTGGCTGACGCCGCGTCGTACGGTCTCCCTCTCCCTCCGTACTCATGTTTACGTGTAGCCAATTGGCAAGAAATGTTTGGAGGTTTGTACTTAAACGTGGCCTAAACTGGTGTTTCCTCCATTTTGGAGGTTTGGTGTCATGATGGGAGGTGAATTCCAGAAGAGTCAGGCCATCAGTGCCGTATCTGGGAGAGCTAAAATGCCTGGAGTTGGCTCTGCAGCTTTCTCGTCATAAATGGCTCGAGGGACATTTTGATGGAGACTTTGAGAAGCTGGAGTTTGTTTGTTTGTTTGTTTGTTTGTTTGTTTACCAGGCTGTAAACAGTGCCGGCACTGCTCACAGCTGCTGCACAAACTCTGAGTTTTAGGCATGCCCCATGTCCTCCGTGTACCCAGCTCCTCATGTCCTTATGATGAAGGTAAACAATAAGAAATGGTATGTGGGACGGGACAGAGCAAAATGTTCCTTTCCTGGTGCTGCAGTTACACTCTGCCACATGTGCACCATTAAGCTAACATCTGCTTCATTTAAGGTGGACAGGGAAAGTTGGGTAATAAGAAGCTGGCTAACAGAAAGTCAGTGTGATAAGAGGAAAAGAAACAGCTGCTGCGGAATATGAACTTCTTCCTATCCAGAGGTTATGCCTACAGTAATGACTTTCTCAGAACGTCGCTTCCTCTTGGCCCTCATTATATGAAATTGGCCCAGTCAGCTGTAATCATGGGTACCTGATTCTCGTCATATCACGATAATCAGCTACTCGGAAAACAAGCTGAACATTAGGGTGGTTTAATATCTGCTAAATTCGTTTATCATGGGCTCTGGTGTGTCTTGTTTAAGATGAAGTTGGACTCCAGTGGGAGGACCTGAAAGTCTGAGTTGACTGCAGAAGGGAAGAAGCCCCTGCCAGAACTTTGTTGTGGTCTCGAAACCCAACTCTCTTTCATGACCTACATTTTGTCTGCAACTGTGTTATTCTGATCAAAACTGTGCGGTGTAAGCCTGCTGTAATGTGAGTGGGCTTGTGGACTTAACTCTACTCAAATGGCTCCAAGTTCTGACTTATAAATTCTACTAGTTGTGATTTTGGGGGCTTATTTAGTTAGAGGGTTGGCACGGCAGGTGTTGAAAGTGTAGTTTGAGAACTCATCACGTCTTGATCCCAGAGTTTGGAGTATTTTGGACCCTGTGGACATGTGTAGACCCGCACCCCTACATAGAACGTAAAAGGCTTGATGTGTCGGTTCTTCCACTGTGTACTGGGATATTGAGAAGTAGTTTCTCCCGTCATGTGTATTTGGGTGAATTCTAAACCACGACTCTGAAATCTGGATTTGTGATGAGGTTTTAAGGTCAGGGGTGTGTTGGCACCCCGTGGGTCCAATCTGTAAATAACTGCTCATTCTTTTCTCTACACAGAGAAGTACTTTGATATGAAGAAGGCTCAGTGTAAAGAGGGGCTCGACATCTATAAGAAATTCCTCACTCGGATGACGAGAATCTCAGAGTTCCTCAAAGTGGCTGAGGTGAGTCTGTCTGCCCATACGATGTAGCCTGAGCTCTGCATACGACAATCTGTATGTAAGGCAGTCAGTAATTCATTAACCCTCTAAAACGGACGCTGCAGCTCAGAGACAGAGACAGTGGGCCATATTCTGATTTAATTGCACATGGAGGTTTAGAAGAAGTCTTCACCAGAGATCTGTGAACTGGACCCCCACAAGCCTTTCAGCACCTTTTGTTCTCTGACAGGAGTTTTTAATTTTAGTATGTTCATACACTGATATGTCGTTGTTTGTACTGGACCAAACGCTGACTGTAAATATTGTCTGTCCTGTCTGAACACAGCAAGTGGGCATTGACCGAGGAGACATTCCAGACTTGTCTCAGGTAAGATGTGTAACTTTCAGGCACTCTCTTCTGTGAGCACAGTAATACTGACCTGGTTCTGCTGCCTGTGAGCTTTGACTGCAGTCTGACCTCTCTAACCTCCCCTTGCCCTTGCTGCCGTAACCACACACACACACACACACACACACACACACACACACACACACACACACACACACACACACTCCTGCTCTGCTGGTTCATAGCCAGACTCTTCCAGTCCATGCGCAGCTGTACCCTGCTTCCTAGTCTTCTCCCATAGGCCCAGAATTGAGGAACTGTGTAGAACTTTAGAAACCCAGATTTGACCGTGCCGTTATTAGACAGTGTGGTTATAGTGGTTAAAGTCGTATCTCAGCATAAACCTGATTTGCACAATTTTCCACTCACTGCTAAGTGGTATTGATCAGCCAGAACATATTTACTGCTCATTGCAGAAGTGCTAATGTAGTCAAGTAGCGCGTAACTACATGACTAATCCATGAAACTCTAAAACTGCTCCGGCTTGTTAACGGGATATTTTGGCCCCTGAACTATAGTTTAATGTTGTGTTATGCAGTATTCTGCAGCGTAGTATTATATGCCTGAGCCTCATTGGTTTTGACAGATAGCATGATTAAATACAATTTTCTTTTTTTTTGTTTGCTTATCAGTGTTCTGCCGCTAAAGTACTGAGTATGCATTGCGCAAATACATCACACACCTTTAGGAATCCATTTAATGTCAACCGTGTGTATGGTAAATATACGACCATGTTAACAGTAGTGTAACTCATGTTCTGCACAGAAATGTTCATCAGAAGCATGCTTTCTACCTAGTTTAGCCTCCACCCCTTTTCACGTTTTAGCCTAAGAGATATTCTAACTTTTCCACTGCAAAAAGTTGGTGGGTGGAAAACCAGCTAATGTTAGCTTTAGCAGCTGTTCCCTTACCAGTCTAGAAGAAATGTTGCAAGTTCAGCAATTCCATTTACTCACCAAGAGCATGTCCAGCAGTGAGAAGTGGAGTCACTAACTCTTATTTAGCTTTTATTTATATCACTTCTGTAGGTTGCTGCCAATCATGGTTCCCTCCAGAGAGTGGGTGGCAGCAGTCACTCGCCAAAAGCATCAGCCATCGTTTCGCTTACTGTTCATTTTATTGGATACCTGTCCTTAAATGATCTGACTGAAAGATTAGCGTATCTTTTCGGCCAGCAGCTTTACTTTTTCATCCTCTCATGTTGGACTGATGGCAAATATGATGCTACAGTGGCTCACTTTTACCTTTTAAAGGTACAAAGTGGTATTGTGAGGCAAAATGGGCCAGGGTTAGCAGGTTAGCGTGCTAACTTCAGTAGATATCTCCGCAACATGAGATGTAGAACTTTTTGTCATACTGTCAAATGGGTATTTCTTCACGTTCTGCTGGTAAACTCAGATCATTTTGGAAAATTGAAAATTTAAGCATTAGCAGTAGCTGTCCTGAAACCTGAACTTGTATTGCACTGTACGAGCTTTTGTCTGCTTTTATAGATGAACCGTATGTCACACGGTGTGAAAAACAACATAAAGAAGTCTGTTTGGGATTCATGCTAATTTAAGCTTCATCGACGTGTCAGCTGCTTTAGCTTTGGAGCTTCAGTTCAGAAAACCCGGACGCTGAACATGCCCAGGGTGATCAGTTATCCTGTATTTGGTATAAGTGGAAAATGGTGCGAATTACTTTTCTTCACAGCGCCATCACTTTAACACCAGTACCATATTCTCATCTCAGCACGGCTCAACTCGGCCTTCTTTCAGCCCGGCGCCCGCAGCACCCCCTGCATGATGCTGATGGGATAATGCCTTGGGCTGCTTGCTTTCTCTCTGTCTTCTCAGCGCTCTGCATATACAGTCATAAAGGTGTTTCTTCTTTGTTACCGTGAGAGCGGACTCGGACTCAGACTGGTTTCAGAGTGGTCTGGTATAATTAAAACTTCAGCACTCGTTCTTGGTAACCCTTACAGCAAGTGCACACGGCACACTCAGGTGCTGGAAAAGAGCTTGCAGGGTGTAGACTCCACACTGGCAGAGACATAATCTCAGGGAACATGAGTAGGGCCCTCCTCCCTGTTTGATTTGGCTGCAGGCATTCATGCTGAAAGATGACCCTATTTGGAGAAACCTGGGTCACCGTTGGGCATGACTGTCCAGGAAGGCTGTAGCGGAGTTGATTTTTGGAAGGAACACTCAGCATAAACTAAACCACGTTTAGCCTTCATGTGCATTTACACCAATCCCCATAACATTATCACCGCCTCAGCGTATCTCCACTCCTTATCCATCTTCTCAGCTCCTCTGACCATACAGGACACTCTGTAGTTGTACAGGTCCAGACTGTAGTCCATCTGTTTCTCTGTGTACTGTATTACCCTGTTCTTCAATGGTCAGGACCCCCACAGGACCACCACAGAGCAGGTATGATGTGGGTGGTGGATCATTCTCAGCACTGCAGTGACACTGACGTGGTGGTGGTGTGTTAGTGTGTGTGGTGCTGGTGTGAGTGGATCAGACACAGCAGAAAAGGGTAATACAGTATACAGAGAAACAGATGGACTACAGTCTGGACCTGTACAACTACAGAGTGTCCTATATGGTCAGTGGAGTGGACAGTGAGTGTAGAGGTGGTGGGGGGTGCTAACAGGAAGGAGCTTCAACATCTGTCCTCTAATGTAAACATGTTTAGATCAGCAGGTTAAAGGGGGATTCCACTCTTCTTTCCCCCGAACTTTATCCATAGTCAGTTCATGAAGATGGTAACGGTCATTCAGAGATGTTTGATGTAAAGAGGCACATTTCTAGAGGAAGTACCTCGCAGTGGTGCTGAAAGGAAGGTCCAAAGATTTAATGTAAGCTATTGCGAGTTTTATTGTGATGTCTGAGTTTTAGGATTTTGGCCTAAAACATGCAGGGTCTTGTAAGGGGAATAGTACCCAGAGTAACGGTTTGTTTTCAGATATACTCCTATTTTACCATCAACAAAATAATAAAACCACGTGTAGGTTCACTGTTCATTTTAGATAGTAAATAAATATTTGTGTTGTAGACACTGATCTCATCTCCACCGCTGTAAGAGTCTGTTTCTCTACAGTGAACCGTTTCACATAAGACCTTTCTTGTTCTGAATGGCTGTTTCCTCTGAATTATGCTTAAGGTTTAGAAAAATGGGTCAAATTCTCCTTGAAGTACAGAGAAATTGTCAGTCGTAATCGACCACGTTCCACATCACTCTGAGAAATACTACAGAATTCCTTTAAGGTCCGCATGCCTTTGTTTCCAGGTTCTCTTTTCTTAAATGCTCTGAAAATACTTCCTCCAAACTTCCACCTTTATACTCTGTATCTTTCCCTATCTCTGTTTTCAGTTTACGGTCTGTGTAAGTATCTGCATCTCCCTCTCTTTCTCGGTGTTTGATGGTAGTAGCTTGTTCGCTTCGTGGTGATGTTAAAGTACTTTGCATGCTCGCTGTGGTGTACGTGTGTGTGTGTGTGTGTGTGTGTGTGTGTGTGTATGTATGCATGTGTGCAGCACTAAAAGGTGAACCTCCCCCTCTCCAGGCCCCCAGTAGTCTCCTGGATGCCTTAGAGCAACACTTGGCTTCACTAGAGGGGAAAAAGGTGAAGGACTCCACGGCGGCCAGCAGGTACAGTTGACCCGCTTCGTTAACTGTGCATTCCAGTTTCCAGTCAGGCTCTTATCTAGAACGTACAAATTTAGCAAGTGTGTGAGACTCTCTAGATCTGTGTGTGTGTGTGTGTGTGTGTGTGTGTGTGTGTGTGTGTGTGTGTGTGTGTGTGTGTGTACAGTGTGTGTACAGTGTGTGTACAGTGTGTGTACAGTGTGTGGGTGGCTGGAAGAGCTTGTAGCTCTGAGGTGAATTTTGTTGAACTGGTAAGAATGTATATGCAAATGTAGAAAGATGCTGGTCCCCCAACTGGTCACATACTACAAACGGACCTTGATGTGCTGTTTCCGTGTCTCTCTAATCTTTTAGGAATCAGGAAGACGTGGTTTTCACATCGTGATTCCTCTTTTTCTGATCACTATTAAATATTAAATACCTCTGCGACACGTTTGTGAGTGAATGATGCAGTAGTAGTGTACTTTGCACGTTTATGAAGGTAAAAAATAAACATCTTGTTTCTTTTGTGCCTGTAACACTTCTAGGATGTTTAGGGGGTCTAAGGCTTTAGTTCAACAAACATCTAAAAGCTGTTAAAAGGAGACTAGTCTGTTCACAATGGAGAAATGATGCCTTCTGCTGCACTTTGAGAATAAAACACAGGGGAAGCCTATAAACACTGTAGAATGATTCAGTTCAGTGAGTTCAACTAGCATTTTGTAATTCATTCATATTGTAATAAATTATCAGAAACACTCGGGGGAATCGTCAGTGGCATTGGAACCGGAATGTGGATGATGCCAAACACGGCACACAGCAGTTGAGTCTGCGCTCCAGTAGTTCTGCTTTATAAGACAGTCGTAAGAGAGTTTGTTTGCCTTTGAGTGACACGTTTTAGCTGGAATTTGATGACCCGCGCTTTGAGCAGCAGTAAAAACGCACTTTTCTAGCTTCAGCATTTGGACGGAAGTCAGGGGTCAAAGTCCCTTTCTGAGAGAGGAATCAGGAAGACCCTGATCTGTTTGTGTGCTACAGGCCTGGGGAAGTCCACTTTCACCAACACAGCAAATGACACTGGCATGTTTACTCACTCTGTCATTTCTCTCTCTCTCTCTCTCTCTCTCTCCCTCTCTCCCTCTCCTAGGGCCAGTACACTATCCAACGCAGTGTCCTCTCTGGCGAACACGGGCATATCCTTCACTAAAGTGGACGAGCGGGAAAAGCAGGCAGCCCTTGAGGAGGAACAAGCTCGTTTAAAAGCACTTAAGGTGCGCTATGGCATGGCATCGTGACTGCCCTGACGTAGGACTATATGACTGAAATGTTAGAGACCTTTATTTATTTAATTTCCAGTCAAAGTTGTTATGGCTTGCAGGTTATTCGTCATCAGGAGAGGAATCGAGTGACGGTACAGTACGAAAACCTCTGCGGCTGAAGTTTAACAGATACTCGTTGGCAATATTCCAGTCCTTTCTTTTAGGGAGAATGGCTACCAGTTTTTCTGCAGAGACATTTTCCACACCTCCAACGTTCAGTTGTAGAAGTAGGTTGCAATTTCTGCTTCTGCTGATCCACACAGTTCCACGTGCATTCAGTGAGGTCGAGTTCTGAGAACACTAGCAGCTGCTTTGTTTGATTTGTCAGTAAGGAACTTTTTTAGCTGTACGTCCTTTCAGACTCGTAGCAGTGGGTTGTCTTCTCATACCTGTGCCTGTGGAGACGGTGTTGGTGGTCTACCAGATCAGCACAGTTGTTAGGGTTCTGTTTGTTTTGGTTTTTGGCTCCTCCTGTCTCCACCCCCTTGTCAGTCCCCTCACCTGTCCCTAGTTTGTAGCTCCGCCCCTTCCCAGGTGTTCCTTGTTAGTCTTTGTTCTCTTATACTCCCTGTAGTCCCCTGTGTTCTTGCTTAGTGTTTTGTCTCCCTGCCGGTCGTTTCTCCCTGCCGGTCGTTTGTCCTCATGTCTGTTTTTGTAACCATGTTCCAAGTAGTTTCTCAGTTTGTTAGTAATTTCCTTTGGTTTTGTTTTGTATTATTTATCTTCATTAAATACTTGCGTCTACATCCACGTGACAGTTTGACTAACTAATGACGTTAATAAGCTAGTTGTAAACCAATAATAAACCTTTATAAGGATAGTCGTGTTCTACAGTGGTGCCTGTTTTGCTTTGATCTCCTCAGAAATATCTCTTGAAAAACGAATGACTTGTAGTTCATAGTGTTGACTGGATTTAAATAAATGAAGGGTCTTTGATTGGCTGTGCATGCATAAATATGTATGTCCTTTCAGCCGTAAGTATCCTGCCTGTCGAGACGTGGTACGTGAATATAAAGGAACAGTAATTTGCTTGTAGTTCGTCTGTATTTGGTATTTCCTAAGATGCTACACTATGAAGCTGTATGCATGTTTCTCAGGAACAGCGCCTGAAGGAACTCTCCAAAAAGCCTTCCACATCCTCCACCACGGCTGCCTCTCCGGTCTCCACGGCAACCGGCAGCATCAGCACTGCCCCAGCCATCGACCTGTTCTCCACACCGAGCTCCACCAGCAGGTGAGGGAGAAGGAAAGATGGTCAGGAAGTGTGTTCCAGTCTTGCTCAGCTCTGCTGCACCCGGTCCTTTTTCGATTCCCATTCTGTTTCACTGCCTGAGTTTTGTGTGCGTACGAGCTGCTGCAGTTCTTGGAGGTGTAATTTGCAGATCATGCAGCTAGTTTCAGTTCTCATAACTGACCACATCCTCGTATCCCTGCTGTGAAAAAGACTCACTGTACAGTTTGGTTTTACTGCGCCTCTTTAGGAGACAGTTCAGTGGATTCAGTTTGCACTGTATTTGTTTTCATGGAGTCTTATTTTTTCCAGAAAATAAATGCGTTATTTATGAAATATAATATAATGTAATATAATACAATATAATATTTTATTTATATATATATATATATATATATATATGTGTGTATGTGTATGTG